>CM059217.1:1185647-1200647 GCA_030347435.1 Clarias fuscus | reverse complement strand
CAGCTGTAACATTAAACTCACATAATATTACCACATTAACAATCAATTATGAACCAGTAAACATCAATTATGAACCAAAGTACATCAATTATGAATGTCTTTGGGGACCAAAGGCCAACTCGTCTGGTCCGATCCCACAGAAAAGCGAATGTAGCACAAGTTGATGAAAAAAGTCATTGCTGACTAGGATAGAAAGTCACCAGAGCACCCACTGAACCCACTGACCCGGCCTCCGAACTCCACAGATCCCAATCCGGTTGAGAACCCATGGGGTGTCCTGGACTAACCAGTCTGATCCACACACGCCCCATCCTGCAACCCACAGCACACTTACAGTAGGATCATCCAGCAACATACTGGTGCCAGACATGACAACATAGCCGCAGACGCCCTGCTGAGCCTGCTGATGGGACAGAGCTGCTTACAAGGGGAACCCAAGGAATATTGGGCAACATATATATACAAATATATAAGGGGTTGAAAAATTTGAATACTGTAGTACATAATGAAAATATTTTTTTGTTGTTGTTGAATTTGGAGAAATCACTTGTTGTATTAGTTCAGCTGTTTAAACTGCCCCTTTTTCCATATTGCTGATTTTTCTATATTAATCTATTATATAATATTTATTACACGCTGACAATCAGTCAGTCCTTTTGTCAAGGTTTTTCTTTTTCCTTTTTCTTAAAGTAAAATGTGGCAACCCTACTAATATGTTACTAAAGCCTATAATTACTATTACCTACTAATATACAAAAATACAAATATACTGCACTACTGTACATACTATATAATATGTAGTACAAGTGATGCTTTATTAGATTTAAGCTCATTTGCTTTTCCAGCACTGAGTTTCATCACATCATAGTTCATTTAAAATTGTACAATTTAAATACACAAAATCTGAAATTATTGTTTAAAAAATATTTAATTACACATCACTGTAATCTCTCGGTGCTTACTGAGACGTTTTTTTTAAATTTTGTATTGCCAGCTAGCCAGTCAGTTTATTATCATGTAGCTATTATTAGGTTGTTGTTAGTTAGCGCATGTTCCCCGTCATATTCCTCAGTTCCTTTTGGTGAAAGAAGCTCTAATTAATTATTAACAACTAAAATGTCGTTTGATTTTTTTTCCCCATTCTTACCTTAATCTTTTATATTATCCAGTTTAAGGTTTAAGTTTTAGTTGTTGTTTTTTAATTGAGTAAAAACTTTGAAGCCGTACTTTAAATCTGATGAGATTATTTATTATATTTACGGCTGTAGGTTTCACTCTTCTGATGATAAATTGAACATAATTCAGTGCAACAATTAAACATATTAAACTGTAACTGAAGCACATAGGACTTGATTTGTTCATTCCTTCAACAAATGAATTAATTAAACACCCAACACACAGCAATTTCACCAGTGTTGAAGTAACAGCCAGCAGTGTTTCTATTCATCGCTTTAAACCAAACAACTGATTAAAGTGTTAACTAATCACTGGGGGATTTATTGGTTACCTGGCAACCTAACCCACAGCCTGAGCCTTAATGTGCTTCAAATCACAAACTGGCAAGCAAAGACTTTTATGATCAACTTATCATTTTATTATTTTTTTTGTGTGCAAATATAAGATTTTTGTGTGAAAATAAAACCTGTGAGGTAATGTGTGAGGATAAGGAGAGACAGAGAGAGAGAGAGAGAGAGAGAGGAAGTAAGTAGAAAGAATATATATAAATCAAGTCAAAGACGGATTTTTAGTAAAGTACATCTTACATAAACGATCATTTAAATCAATTCAGTTTTATAAAATATTGTTTAATCTGATTCTGTTTAACTAAGTTTGGTTTAAACTGATTCAGTCGAATTTAATTCCATATAAACTGGTACAGTTTCATTTAAATTGGTTTAATCTGATGTAGACTAAGTAATTTGGTTTAAACTGATTCTGTTCCATTAAACTGGTTTAATCTAAATTTCCGTTAATCTGGTAGATCCAAACTGGTCAATACTTGAACTGTGGTTAGATTTGTTGCCAAGACGGCGGGTTCCAGCAGATCTTATCTTATATTTTGTATCTTATTTTGTGATGCTCGATCGAGGCAACATCATCACCTCATGACATCATAACATCTGTACAGGTGCATTTGTATGCTGTGAATTTGCCACAGCAAGTTCACACATTAAGTGAGGTGACATTTTGAATTAAGAAAATAATCACCGCGATGTGATGGATAAACCTAAAACAGTTAATTTTCCTGTAGTTAATAAAATAGTGTGCAAAAGTCTTGACCCCATTCATTACTTCGTATTAAAGGAAATTAATTAAATAATGTAGATTAAATTAAAGGAATGGGAACAAATGTATTACTGCAAAGTTACAATTTGAAAAAGGTTTGTTTCAGTAACAACCTCAGCAGCAACCTCATTTCCCCTCTCATCTGTTCCAAGCCCTCACCATCAGCACTATACTAATCACCGGTCTGATCATCTGTCATCATCCGCACCTCTTTCTCACTGGCTCATAACTTAAGTTAGATATTTTTTATCCTTAAATGATTCATAGGTCACTGAAACTGATCAGGTACAGGGACTTGATAGGAAGCCTGGAGAAATATTCCTCAAGGCTACATAAAACATACAATAAAATCTGGGGGCTCATGACTTTTGGACAGTACTGTAAAGCAACACCGTGGACAGATTTCTCTAAGACACATTTAGAAAGATTTCTAACATACAGTATTTCTACTAACTGTGCATGCACTCCATCTACTAATATGCAGTAAAAGCTTGTCGATCTTTTACATAGACCTTCTATTTGATTTGATTTAAATCAGAAATGAATGTAGCAAGTTGAAAGCAAAATAAGGTCAATTATGATTATGAAAGCATTATGACTTCCTGACCTCTATTTGGCACCTGGTTGCAACATTAAAATTTACAACCTTAGGTTAGAGGCTTTTTACTTGTGGTCTAATTGTACTGATCATGGTTAGACAGTTATATTCTGTCATCCAGCTCATGCATGGACAAGATCTTTGTTGTGTTAAACAGTGTAGTCTGGTTTAAACCAGCTTAGGCATCAGAAAGAGAAATAAAAGTTATACAACATTTTTATAAAAGAGTAGGATTACACTATTACAATGCTGAAATTCAGTGTGGTTCGATACAACCACAACGTGCACGTCTGCTCAGTAACGGAGGCCGGCGTTACGGCGCTGTTGACCGAAGTACTTCTGGTAGGCAGACTGGGAGCCATGTTGACGAGCCATCCATCGACAGGGCCAGTAATCCTCACAGATCTCAGACTGACGTTCAGCTGGAGACTTGCGTCTGAGTTAATAAATAAATAAATAAATAAATAAATAAATAAATAAACAAATAAAAACAAAACAACAGTAACTAAAAAGAACTTTTTGTTCATGTTTGTAGTTAGATCCTGTCAGCATGCTCCAATGTGTGTGTGTGTTCCTATGTTTGTGTGTACTTGTATAAATGTGTGTGTGTATTTATACCTAGGCATGTATCTGTTGTAGTTGTTTCGTCCATGATTGTTGATGAATGTGTTTGCATTGTAAGGGTGCAGGAACACGTCTGTTTTACACACACACACACACACACACGCACACACACACACACACACACACACACACACACACACACACACACACACACACACACACACACACACAAAGAAATTAACCTGGGTAAATACATTCAAGTTCAAAATACAGTATCTTGAATAAAGATACCAGATTCAAAACAGATAAAAAAAAAAAAAGGAAACGGCACCAAACCGTGACAGCATGTAGTAAAGTCAAACAAATTCGTTCGTTTTTTGTTTGTTTCCTGTTGCAATTGAAACTAGAGCTAAAGCTAGAGCTGTTTTTTTTTGGTATTGTAACAAAGGGGCACATGGCAAAATCACTAGAAGGTAAACAAGTTAGAGGTAGGAATAAACAAGTTGAAGCTTGAGGTAAACAAAGTAGAGCTAGAGATAAACAAGTCAGAACTGCAGGCAAACAAATTAAAGGCAGACACAAACAAGTTAGAGCTGGAGGTGAATTATAGATAAACAGATTAAAACAGATTATATGTGGAGATACACAAGTTAGAGCTGAAGGTAAACAAATTAGAGCTTAAAGTAAACAAAATTGAGCTGAAGGTAAACAAGTTAAAGCTGGAGGTAAACAAGTTGTAGATGGAGATAAACAAGTTAAAGCTGAAGGCAAACAAGTTAAAGCTGGAGATAAACAAATGAGGTAAACATATCATAGATAAAGATGAACGGAGATTAAAGCTGGAGGTGTACAAGTTAGAGCTTAAAGTGAACTAAATTGAGCATAAGGAAAACAAGTTAAAGCTTTAAGTAAACAAATTAGAACTTTTATGTAAACAAGTTAAAGCTGGAGGTAAAAATTAAAAAGGAGGTAAAAAGTTTGCAAAAGTGAGAATAACCAGGCTTTAATAAGCAGCATGAATGTTAATGATTAATGAGTCACTGATTGATTATCATTATGAAATTACCCAACACAAGATGCATTAAGCGATCATGCTTGTTTTGCATAATATTTCTCACAAATCTATGAACTTGTACACCACAAGAGGGCGCTCTTGTGGTGTAGGCAATGTGCATTATTAGACAGTGTGTTTTTTAGACAGCGGTATTTTCGACATTCTAATTTATTCATTTATTTATTTATTGTTTGATTAAACTACCTGGTCTTCATTAGTTTGTTATGTTACAGTATTTTGTGCTGCTATAAAACTTACAGAGAAAAAAAAGTGCATTTTACTCATTGTTGTACTTATTAACGATTAACTGATTATAGATTGCTAACATGTTAGAAAAACGATCTAAAAAATGTACAATATTTGCAATCATATTAACAACTGCAGCTAAAAAAAACAACAACAAAAAAACATTTATTGTTTACCTTCATATGACTCGTTACTCTCCCCAGAGTCTGTTGGGAGAGAAAACACCACTTCCGTTAGGAATCTGTGTGTGTGTGTGTGTGTGTGTGTGTGTGTGTGGAGGTGATTACAAACCAAAGCCGAGTGCGATCGCCAGGATGAGACACAAAGTCACACACCTAAGGACTGATTTCATGGCTCTGACCTAAAATATTAAAAAAACACTTGATGAGGGTCACTAAATACATGTGTGTGTGTGTGTGTGTGTGTGTGTGTGTGTGTGTGTGTCAGAATTTCTAATGAGATGATGAGATAATTGTTAGCTGTTAAGGTAGGAATTTGGAAAGAGAGAGATTGGAGCAGAAGTGTCATTTATTTGTCCATGTTATCAGATAGTTGAAATTCCAGGAAACTTTTGTTTACTCCTGTTGCAACATTTGTATTTTAGTATTTCCTGTGTAAAGTTTTATATGTGTCTATCCTGTACATGCCTGTGTGTGTGCGGTCACAGCAGAGTTTTATAAGAAAGTATGTTTGTACAAGTCTGAGTGGCTTGACTCTGGAGTGTAAGAGTGTTTATATGGGATTTTGTTGACTCTAAAGAAGGAAGACAATTTATATGGATGTATTCTTGGTCAAGTGTGTGTGACTTTAGAATAGGTGTTAGTGAATAGGGGTTAGGGGATAGGGGTTAGGGGATAGGGCGTAGTGGCCATGGGCTAGTGGATGTGGTTAAAGCTTTGGGGTTAATGGATAGGGGTTAGTGAATAGGGGTTAGGGGATAGGGGTTAGGGGATAGGGGTTAGGGGATAGGGGTTAGGGGATAGGGCGTAGTGGCCATGGGCTAGTGGATGTGGTTAAAGCTTTGGGGTTAGTGAATAGGGGTTAGGGGATAGGGGTTAGGGGATAGGTGATAAAGGTTATTGGGAAGATGTTAGCAGATGGGTGTTCATGGGTGGTCAGATGTACCAATTATTAAATAACGGTTAGGGGTTAGTGAGTGATGTTCAGAGGTCAGTGTTTATAAACAGGGGGTAGGGGATGCTAGTTAGCGATCGGTGATTAGTGATAGGGGATGAGGGTTTAGTATATTTTGGGACTGCAATTAGAGTTGA
Organism: Clarias fuscus; assembly: GCA_030347435.1. Taxonomy (NCBI): domain Eukaryota; kingdom Metazoa; phylum Chordata; class Actinopteri; order Siluriformes; family Clariidae; genus Clarias; species Clarias fuscus. Next base: position 1,194,628 of record CM059217.1, on the reverse strand, counting down.
AGGGATTGATGAGATTAGATGTGAGAGTGTAGAAGACAGTAATGAGATTGGACAGATAACAGATCACTGTGAGGGGACAGAGCAGTGGGCCGCACCCCTGGTCCTGGAGGACCTCAGCCCTGCACAGCTAAGTGTTCTCTCTGCTCCCAAAACAGCTGGTTATCTACTCAGCTAATTAAAACCATTTTCTAAGTGGACATGGGTGTGGTGGAGCAAGGAAAGCACTAACATCTGCAGGGCAACATGTCCCCCCGGGACCAGGGTGGGGATCCAGTGGGATGAAGCATATGGATGATACACTGTACGTGATATGTGGGGATGGGCTGTTTGCTGCGATTAGACGTTAGCCAGTGGAGAGACAGGAGAACTAAGATGGAAGGGGAAGCGAGGAGGTTAGACGTTGGATAGTTTAGATTTTGGTAGATTGATGGGATTAGGTTGCGGGGGTGGGGTTACTGAGATTAGATAGAGGTTAGACGGTTTAGATTTAGTTCTGCCAGTACAGGAAACATGACGATGATGAGATTATAACAAACTATTGCACGTCCTTTAGTGCCACCAACAGGGCAGATTCGGACAAATGTTTTCAATCAACTTTTCAGCTTAACGTTATAGTTTCCCCAGATCCTTTACAATTAAAGGGTGACAATTTCTGTCAAATTATAATTTCTGTCATTTAGATGAATGAATAGGACTTCTCCTTCAAATATTAGGCATTTATTAATTATGAGCGTTTGTTCATGACACATAGACATAGTTGAGCTGCCAAACAGGAAGAGAAGGCATTGTCATAATAAATGTACATGGAGATACAGGATGACTTTCTTCGCTTCACTAAGAGTGTAATACACCGATTTATACCGTTCAGTGCAGACAGACCCTGAGACGGGTGGAGTTACACGGGACAGAGACGCGGTGAGAGGGACAGGTGGATGAGAGGGGGTGACGGGAGTGACAGGAATGATTTAGGTAGGAATAAAGCGGACAGGGTTTAGAGGGGGTGAGTTTAGAGGGGGTGAGTTTAGAGGGGGTGAGTTTAGAGGGGATATGTGTTAAGTGACAGCGATTAAGAGAATGTGAATAAAAATGAATTAAAAAGATTAAAGGGTTAAATATGGAGATTTTAAGGGATGATGGGAAAAGAGGACACAGTTTAAAATGAATACCAGTGAATTGCATTTAATAACAAAATAATAAGGTGGAGAATAACACACACACACACACACACACACACACACACACACACACACACACACACACACACACACATATGACAGAATTAACACTTGCCATGTAAAACTTCTCAGTTATAGCTGATGAGTTTCTGAACTGTGTGTGTGTGTGTGTGTGTGTGTGTGTGTGTGTGTCACTTACCTCTGTTTGATGCTGGTCAAGAAAAAGAATGTGTCTTTATAAATGTGTGTCTTTATCTCGTCTTCTTTCTTTTGCACTCTGTGAGAAGTTTGAGAGGCTTTATAAATCCCTCAAGCCCCCACCCCTTCAAACACACACACACACACACACACACACACACACACACACACACACACACACACACACACACACACACACACACACACACACACACACACACACAATATCTCACTCCGTTTCTGCCACTTTTCACTGCATCCAGGATAGTTATATAGATTTCCCCAAACACACACACACACACACACACACACACACACACACACACACACACACACTGATCTTAACATTAAAATCACTAATATAGACAACATAAAGAACATACATAATAAGAAAGTCAGAAACAAATGTTTATCGTGTGTGTGTGTGTGTGTGTGTGTGTGTGTGTGTGTGTGTGTGTGTGTGTAAACATGGATAGTTGGAAAGACAGACAGACAGGGAGACAGAAGCTCTTTTCACAGCTCAGGAATGCTCTGGAAAGTTTTTGCCCTGATTCATGTTTCAGTAAAAACACACACACACACACACACACACACACACACACACACACACACACACACACACACACACACACACACACACACACACACACACACACACACACACTTCATTTTCCAGTACAAAAAGATCAGCTGCCCCCTCACTGTCCTGGCCCGAGTCTATTTCCAGGGTTTGTCCCTCCAGGTTGTATTTGTACTTGTAGCTTCTTTAGGCTCCAGTTGGCTATTAACAGGTGAGGAATCATGTGGGTGGTGAGGGTTAGGGGGGGATTTTGCAGGTAAATATTGCGTGTTTGGAGACAGCAGTCCAGGTTCCAGAGTTTGTAGAGGAGTCAGAGGTACGTACATCATAATTATCAGTTCATTGTAGCATTACAGGTAAAACAACACTAATGAGAAGAAATGTGACACGACCAAAAACCATCCAGAATGTTAATTCAACCTGCAGTTCAGGAATGTTAGTGTTGAATACATGTGCAGTGATTAAAGTTAGTGATCGCAGTCACTGGGTCTTTGCTCCCTTTTATATATTACTGTGAATGTTGTGCTCGTTTATAAAGGGTGCCAAAAATTCTGAAAGGCAAATATACACATCTCAATCAGCCATAATATTAAACCCACTGAGGGGTAAAGTGATCTTTATCTTTGTTAAAATACCTCATTACAGTGACACCGGAGATGGGGTGTGGTATGTCAGGCATCATGTGAACCATCAGAGTCGATGTGTTTGAACCAGGACGAATGGACGAGCGTAAGAATCTAAGTGGTTTTGACCCAGATATCATCATGACCTGGTTAGAGCAGCTCCAAGACTGCAGGTTTTTGTAGGATGGCCGCGTATGCAGTGGTTAGTATCTACCGAAAGAGCCCCAAGGAAGGTGAAGTGGTGAACTGGCATTAGGGTCATGACCATTCAAAGATCACGGATGCAAGTGAGCGCTAGTCCGTGTGGTCCAGTCCTACAGAGGACCTACTGTAGCTCAAACATGTGAACATCAGAATTTAATCAATGGAAGAAGGTGGTCTTGTTTGATGAATCACGGTTTCTTTCACATCAAGTGGGTGGCTGGTGCTTGTGCGTTGCTTACCTGGGGAAGAGGAAGCACAAAATGCACTAGAACAGGAATCTTCATCTACAGTCCTGAAGAACCAGCCTGTAGTTCACCAACACCTACACACACCCACTGAACCTGGGAAATAACAGATTAGTTGAATCCAAAGAATCACCGAAGTGTATTAGACCCTGGTCCTCCAGGACTGTTGAAGATGAGCTGACCGGGGCGGTGTGATGCTCTGGGTCATGTTCTGCTGGGAAACCTGCTGGGTCTTGCCACTCATGTGGATGTCACTCTGACACGTCGCACCTACCGGAACACCGTGACCGTGACACAGACCGAGTTACACCCCTTCATGGTGACTGTTAGGATAATGTAGCCTGACACACTGCACACATTGTTCAGGATTGGTTTGAGGAACACAAAAACGAATTCAAGATGTTGACTTGGCTTCCAAATTTTTCAGATCTCAGTCCAATGTGTTGGAAAAATGGAGCAGATCCATGGAGGACTCATCTCCAAACAAAGGTCCAGTGAGGTCCAGGCCTCGAAGCCTCACACTTATTACCTAACGTTAGGGCTGATGGGTGTATATAACCCCATACACATCCTCATTCTCATTTGATCTCTTCTTCCTGTTCTGTAACGCCTCTGTACACTCAAGCAGATGATTTAGTAAATATTTATGAGAATTCGTGCAGGGTTTCGTCAGTCGCGCATGAACCCCCACTGATCTGACCAGGTTGTGCTGGAGAAATGAATAGCCACTGTTTCTTTTTAGCGTTTCACACCCCTCATCTAAATCTTTTCCTCTGTGGGTGCATGTGTGTGCCATGGATCCTCATGTGTATTTACTCTAAACTGATTGTCGTCTTGCCAAAAACAAACACCAAAAGGTTTTTTTGACACAAACAGATAAAAAAATTCAACTCGTAACTGCCTGAAGAGCAGCAGCAGTTTCTGGACTCTTGCCCTTTTTAGGACATGGTGATGTAGTGTCTAGGTGTGTGTGTGTGTGTGTGTTTGTGTGTGTGTGTGTGTGTGTGTGTGTACTGTATGTGTGTGTGTGCCATCCTCTGGAGACTCTGAGTCACTTGTAGAAAACTGCAAACTTATGTAACAATAAATGGCTTTAATACTAGAAACACACACACACATAAGGAATGAAAACAGCCACACACACACACACACACACACACACACACCTCAGGAGAGCTTTTTGGTTGTCTCAACATTAAAGCAATGCTACCGTGGCAATGTGAAGGATGTTGGGACACATCAAGCTTTTGAAAGTGAGTAAATACTTTGGATCAACATTGACTTATTGACAACAACACAATGATGCAAAACAACATTTACTTATATTTCTTCATTAGTAAACATCATTGATCATACTGCGATTGTTTGTGTATAATCTCATTTTGGCACAAAGGGTGCGCCTGCCCAAAATCATTTTCTCAACGTCATTCATTTAATGTTACAGTACGCCAACGTAACCCATTCAACAATAACGTCATTCATTCAACATGATCCCAATTACCAGTACAACGCCAATGGAATGCAATTAGCATCTAACAAGAAGTAAATGAGGGGTCTAGTTACATGAATTAAAAATGAAGATATACAGTGCACTATGTACAGGGGTATGGATGCAGTAAATATTATATCTATTCTATGTATATCCAACGTGCACTGATGAAATTGATTGGTCGTTCCTGATGTTTATTTCTTTCCACACTGTAAAAAAAAAACACACAATAATCTCCTCTGAACAGTTGATATTGAGATGTATATCTGCTCCTTCTGCTCTGTAAAGCTTCATAACGCCTCTAATCTGAGGTGCTGGTTGAGGTTAATTGATCTTATTGCACAATAATTAAACCTTTTTTTTATGTGCAATAAGATTAAATTATGCATTAATATATACAACTGTGGATCGTGCAATAATGGAATGTATGCTGTGTGTGTGGTTTTTATAAAAAATTTTTTAAATTTTTTTATTTTTAATTTTTTTTTTTTTGCATTGACGATTGGCACTTAAAAATTTCGTTGTACTTGTTGCAATGACAATAAAGACTATACTATACTAATTGGTGATTTCCGAGGCTGGTGACTCTAAATGAACTTCTCCTCTGCAGCAGTAAGTTTTGCTCTCGCTTTCCTGGGAAGGTCTTCATGAGAGACAGTTTCATCATGGAGCTCGATGGGGTTTACAAACGCACTCAATACTCGAGACACAACACTGTTCTCACAAGAACTGATCCAGAAACAGCCGACCTTCATGTCTTAAAATAACAACTGAGTGTTTTGTTGTTGTTTCTTGAGTATCTAATGTCATGTGTGTTATTTCATGGCAAATCCAGTATTATGTTAGAATGTAGAAAAAAAAAAAAAATCAAAAATTCTGTCCAAACCTTTGAATGATATTTGACTGGTACCGTATGTCTAATCGCTACAGACCTTCAGATTAGCTCGTAACTGAATTTTAAATGATGTGTCATACCAAAGATATGCATAATGCATAATGAATTAGTTGTGCACTATAAGTCAAAGTAAATGTAACAGGAATGTTACAGAATGTGGAAACAGGAAGAGGGAACAAGCTATTTCTCACTCTTTCCATGTGGGCATTAGGGCAGCGTTAGCACCTTCCTGATGGAGGAGGGTAAACAGTCCCTGATTAGGGTGAGAGATGTGTTTAATAACGCTGTTCTCCCTCTGCAGGCAGTGTTTCTCGTACACGATGTCCAAGCTGAGTGCCAGTGATTCATTGGGCCGTGTTCACCACCCGCGACTCAACCAGACGGAGCTGACTTACAACATGAAATCTTAATAAATATCACCCCTCACTTTGTGTGTGTGTGCGTGTGTGAGGGAGAGAGGAATTTGATTTTTTTAAATGTAAACAACAAGTTCACTGAGCGTATGTTAAACACAGGTTGTGCAGCGAATAACACAGTATTCCAGATTTCCAGAGCTTCACTGTTGGATTTCTTACTCTGTCAGTCTGTAAATATTTAATACATGATTTTTACACACTTGTGTGTGTGTGTGTGTGTGTGTGTGTGTGTGTGTATCTGCAAGGATGCTCAGACCAGCCTTCAAAAAGTAAACGAATGAAACAAATCTGATGAAATCTATTGAGGACTGTTTCAGCCAATCAGAGAGCAGCAGCCCTTTGGTCCATAACCCCAGAATGTGTATAACCGTTGCTATGGTGACGGATTCCATAAGGAGAAATGAGTATGGAACATCAGTGGAGTTTATGGTTACCATAAACATTAATTGATGTGTGTGTGTGAGTGTGAGTGTGTGTGTGTGTGTGTGTGTGTGTGTGTAAGTGTGTGTGTGTGTGTGTGGAATGTAATCTGTTTAGGTTCAATGAGGACAAACTGATGAAAAATTGTTTCAGCGCATCTGTGTGTAAAATGGATGAAGGACTCATTAATTTTGTATCTTTAAGTGAGAGAAAATATTCTCCATTAAAACAAGTTGCTGCTGCTGTGTGTGTGTGTGTGTGTCTGTGTGTGTGTGTGTGTGTGTGTGTGTGTGCGCGTGTGTGCGTGTGTGTGTGTGTGCTGTGAGCCAAACCAATCATTCAGTCTGAAGTGCTGCCAGTACCATTTTGTTGGTTCAGCATGTTATATCACACGTGCACACACACACACACACACACACACACGCGCACACACGCACACACACGCAAAACAGGGTGGTTAAATTTCTTCAGACCCAGAGCACATTCCGATTGTTCAGTGAAGCCACAACCACCACATGGCAGCTTTTTTACACAACACACTCTGCAAACCTGTGTGTGTGTGTGTGTGTGTGTGTGTGTGTGTGTGTGTGTGTGTGTGTGTGTGTGTGTGTGTGTTAAATTTTGGGTGTACTTTAGGATAAAACTCAAGGTTTTGAAGTCACACACACACACACACACACACACACACACACACACACACACACACACACACACACTTAAAGGTTGAAATGTTGATGTTGTGGTTTTCTCCATATATTTGAGACTGCACTGAAGATGACCCGAGTTTCCACACAGAACAGCTGCAGCAAAACCTAAACCTGCCAAAACCCTGAAACACGCGCCAAAACAACGCCCCCCCCCCCCCCCCCCCCTAATAAACACGGTGTGTGTGACTGACAGGTGGGAGGGTGTTTGGAATTATGAAACTCTAAATGCTGAATGTTTTCAGTTCATTTATGTGAAATAAAGTCGATTCACGTATGACGAACAGTTTTTTGAAAAGCGTCCCACACAAGGACAGTTCCATAAACAACACTGCAGCTGGTGAAGAGTTCATGAACAGCTCAGGATAAATGATTCCTGAAATGTTGACAAACAACAGAACAGATGTAGTTTGTGAACAGTGAATCAGCTTTTCACTGTAAATAATGAATGAACAGTCCAGCGACTTTTGTCCATGAACAGTTAATGAACAGTGCAGTGTTTGTTTTAGGAACGTTTATCAACAATACAGCTGTCACGGATTTTGGTGCGAGGCATAATTGCAGGGAATCCAGGTTTTTAAAGGATAAACGATGTTTATTTAGGAACAGAAAAACAGGGAAAATCAAACAAACACTTAACTATATAATAAAACAAACCAAAACACGAATAAAGACAGCGGTAAACACGAACTAAACTCACAGACATTTATCACGATAATTCAACAGACGCAAGACAAGAAACTAAATGAAACCAAACTATTTATAATACAACTAATAACCAACTCGGTTCAGGTGAGCGCCCCCTGGTCACCTGACCGAGTTGCCACATGGGAACTGAAGTTTTAACCTAACAGAACTACAATCAAAACACAGGGCGCTTTGGCGCCCTCTAGGGGTTATCCCTAACATAACCCCCTGTCAAAGGGCGCAACTCCGGGGCGCCACAGGAGGTCCAGGGCATCCCCCCCAGGGTCCAATGTCCGCCCCTCTCACCCAGAGGCTGGCACCTATGTCCTGTGGGCCAGGTGGCTTCATGCCCCCGTTGAAGCAGGGCGGCGGAGATGGAGGAAGCTCGCCGTCCTCTTTGACGTAGGGCGGCGAAGGCAGTGGGTGCTCGCCGTCCTCGGTGACGCAGGGCGGCAGAGGAAAATGCAGCTCGCTGTCCTCAACGGCGCATGACGGCGGCGGCGGAGGAAGAGGAAGCTCGCTGACCTTGGTGGCACTGTGCAGCGGCAGCAGCTCGCTGTGCACAATGAAGGCGCGGTGCAGTGGCGGCTGCTCGCTGTCTACAATGACGGCGCTGTGCGGTGATGGCAGCTCGCTGTGCTTGGCGGCACTGTGCAGCGGCGGCAGCTCGCTGTCCACAACGAAGGCGTGGTGCAGTGGCGGCTGCTCGCTGTCCACCACGAAGGCGCGGTGCGGCGGCGGCAGCTCGTTGTGCTCGGCGGCACTGTGCAGCGGCGGCAGCTCGCTGTGCTCGGCGCCGCGGTGCAGCGACGGCAGCTCGCCATCGACGAAGCAGCTGCGCGGCAGAATATAGAGCTCGCTGTCGTCGCTGCCACACTCGCTTTCATCGTCGAGACTATACAGCATATAGTAGCGCTCACCGCTGTCATCGTAGACCGCCATGCAGTTGAGCTCACCGTCTTCGTCGCTGCTGAAACCCGGGAAAGGCGCTGGCAGGTCTGGACCTTCCTCGAGGCGTAGCTGCATCAGCATTTCCTGGAGGTCAGCTACCTGCTCCTGCAGGTTACGGATGCGCCCTTCCTTCCTTTCGGCGCCTCGCCCGACGCTGCTCCAGTCTAGCTGGGAGGCTGCTCCCGGCTGTGCATACCGCCCACACGCCGTTCCTTGTAGCTGCACGCTGTGGGGTGCCCCTTCCCCCGCTCACCTCCGAAACTAGACCTCCTGGTCTCTGCCTTCCGGCCGGTGCGGGGACTCCTCGACTCACCTCGAGCTGCGTCACCTCTGAACGGCGTGCGCCGTATCGCCAGCCGGCAGCCATCCCAGTCCTGCTGCCGTCTTAGCTCCT
>CM059217.1:1160647-1183147 GCA_030347435.1 Clarias fuscus | reverse complement strand
GTACTCAGATCCGTGCCTGGGTCTCTAGTGCGAAGCAGCTGGTGCTTCAGTGTGACATCATACAGTACAGCGACAAGATAAGAAAAGCATTTTGTTATTTCCTTGTAGCCAATTTGTCTGTCTGTCTGTCCCCCCATAGTGACATTTGTCAGATAAGATGTTTACCAGTTTGTGATTGATGGGCTCTGTGGTGGCGTTGATGGAACAAAACACCATAAATAATAGATTGGAATAAAATCATATCGGTAGAGAGAGAGAGAGATTGATGGACTATAACACACTCTTCATTAGTGTATTGAAGTGAAGAAACAGTTACACAAAGTAAAAACTTTCACTCTGGAGCTCTTGGGAGAACAGAAGACTAAGGCCAGAGGCGGCGTTACCACTAGGCAAACGCAGGCGAGCGCTTAGAGCCCCGCGGGGACTGCCAGGGCCCCGTGACTTAAGCCTCACTCAGTAGTTTTAGCCAGCATTTACGTCAACAGTTAAAAATAAAATCCACTTGCTGAAATAACCGCATGAGTTGTCCTGTAGTGTTTTACTGTCCCCCCAAACACACACTACAGTGGTCCATTCTGTGTGATGAAAGTGTGAAGTGATTCACTGCAGTTTGATTGAGGGACGATTGAGAAGTTACCCGAGTGGTGCAGAAACAAAACGGAAATAACAGGAGGAGAACAGACAATTCATAGGATCTCTGGCAGAGGTTACACAATCCTTCACATAGTCAGTCACAGGTCACCTGAGGTCAACAACGTCACAGGAGAGACCGTCTGCACGCGCCGTTCTCACTAGTGAGCACAAAGTCAGAAAATCAGTGCATATGGAGTCAGGAATAAAGTTTGTTGAAGCCAAAGCTTGCAGGGCCAGATTTTAGTGTCTTGGCCGACACTATTCACCCCAGTCATGCACACAATAAGACTAATCATTCAAAATAGGTTTAATTAACATTATTTTATTATTATTAATAAAATAAAGTCCAACACCCCAGTATTCATGCTTTCCCAACCACTAAAGCTCATTTGATGAAGGAAGACTAAGCTATTTAAAAAAAAAAAGAGCGCTAGAGAAATACAGAGAAATACATATAGAAGAAAGAAATATAGAAGGAAAGACATGAAAATAACATTTGGGGAGGAGAAAAGCAAAAAGAAGAGAGAGAGAGAGAGAGAGAGAGAGATCCAAATCAAATAAAATCAATAAAGGAGAAGGAGAGAGATGCAGAGACAAGACACAAAAAAGAGGAAAGTAAAATAGTGATGATAAGAGAAACAGTGAAATGCATTGAAGGGACTGGAAGGAGAAAAAGAAAGCAGTCGAGTAGCAGGAGAAATAAGACTGTTTAAAACGCACTGAATGCAGAGGGCCCCATGTCCATGTTCACCTTGAGCCCCCAAATTGCTAAAGGCACTGAGTTACTGATTGGAAGGTCAGTGGTTCGAGCCTCAGCTCCACCAGGTTGCCAATGTTGGGCCCTTGAGTGAGGCCCTTAACCCCATACAATTTCCCTTTGATATTACTCTATTACTACTCTACTTGAGAAGTACTCCATCTATCTATCTGTCTATCTGTCTGTCTGTCTGTCTGTCTGCTCCAGGGGGCGCTGTGCTGACCCTGTGCTCTGACCCCAGTTACGCTGGGATACGCAAAGAAAGAATTTCACTTTTGTGTTGTAATGTATATGTGACAAATAAAGGCTTAACTTAACAACACTTTGGAAAAATGCTACAAGGATGTGATGCGTTTGAAGAGTCAAACAACAGTGACATCTGCTGGCCATGAAGAACATGTGCAGTGTGAAGCTAAAGTCAAATCCACGGGCGCAGATATATTGCACCTCCATATATGAGGTCACACATCTCACACACACAATCCGTCTCTGTACCACGGTGGGAAAACCAAGAGCATTCAACACGGCACGGACAGACGGCTTTTAATTATAGAAAAAGAGTCAAAATTACCATTCAACATAATCAGAGTCATATTAAAGTTACACAGACACACCGGTGCTACTCGAAATAATAACATGTTCAATCACATTAATATTAATATAAACTGACTGCACTACTATCAGGGCTGCTGATACAAAGAACGAATATTAAAACATCAAAGTGTACATTTGGGTTTTTGGATATGTCAGGTAAATCTGAAGTTATCATTAGTTTTAACATGCAGACAATTACTGGAATATATCCTATGAAAATGATATATATATATATATATATATATATATATATATATATATATATATATATATATATATATATATAAACATATGCAGAGAACGGTTAAAAATGCTCTGAGCTTCCACATTCTGACCAATCAGAGAGCAGAATTCAACAGTTCCTGGATAAAGGTCATAAACACAAATCTTTATTATAATCATTTTCTTTCTCTATAAAGATTTAATCCAAATACAGAATGTGTGATATTCTGATTACATGTTATGTAAGAATTTACACACTCGCACACACACACACACACAAACACACACACACACACACACACACACACACACACACACACACACACACACACACACACACACACACACACACACACACACACACACACACACACACAGGTACTGACGCAAAGACTTTAGCCAATGAGCTAATAATAACAGCAGACTTTACACACACACACACACACACACACACACACACGCACACACACACACACACACACAGGTACACACACACACAGGTACTGACGCAAAGACTTTAGCCAATGAGCTAATAATAACAGCAGACTTTACACACACACACACACAGACACACACACACACACACACACACTGCACATGGACACCTGGTTTTATCTTCTCTTTACTTCCTGTATTTATTCTTCCACATTCTTCATCATCTCTGGATATTCTTTCATTAATACTTTATTTTAATTGAAAGGCTATTAAACACACAAATACATAAATAATATTTTATATTTACAGCAGGACACACATCAGAGCAACTTATAGTAATTAACTAAACAGTACAGTGTAAAAGTCTTGACCCCTGTTTCCTGACATATAAGTTAAAATATAATTAAATGATGTGGATTAAATTTGAGAAATGGGAACAAATTGTTACTGCAATGTGCCTAAAGGTATTATTGGTTGTTTCTGTAACAGCCTGAGCAGCAGCGACCTCATTTCCCCTCTCGTCTGTTCCAACTAATCACCTTCTGATCATCTCTCATCCTCTGCACCTGTTTCTCACTGGTTTTATTAAGTTCAGCCTTTATTTTGTCACATATACATTACAGCACAGTCAAATTCCTTCTTCGCATATCCCAGCGTAACTGGGGTCAGCAGTTAGGGTTAAGGGCCTTGCTCAAGGGCCCAACAATGGCAACCTGGCTGAGCTGGCCAGGTTGCCATTGAACCGCCGATCAGTAACTCAGTGGCTGTGTACTGTACTTACTGTAGGGATAAGGCTTTCCTTGCTAGCATGCTGGACATTAAGCTAACATTAGCCTGTTGTTGGTCTTCCGGCTGCTCCTGGCAAGGGGTCACCACCGGGGACCAACGATCTGCACACAAGCTTGGCACAGGTATCAAGCAATTTTTTTCCACTTCCTAAATTTTTATTACTATTATTCTGTTTATTGGCATCACTTACTGTTTCTCTACAGAAGAGTTGCCATCAACCTTCTACCTTTATATGGTAAGACTGATAAACTATATCATTAACCATGTTAAAAGTGATGACTAGGATGAATGCTCTATTTGCCTTCAGGCCTCGGTCTCGGCCTGGTTGTAATCCCCCCACTACCACCACCAACCCCTACACACAGCTGTGATGGTTAGGAGGATGAGGTTTGTTTGACTCTCGGACCACATGATGAGAAAAGAAGGCTCGAGAGGTCAGGAGTCAGGTATAAAAGTGACGGACCGAGGATCTTGGATTATTCTATTCTTGACAAACACCCAAGCGTGCACACACACACACACACACACACACACACACACACACACACACACTGCTGTCTTCCTGTTAGCTGCACAAACAGACCGGGAGAGGAGGAGCATCGCAGCAGGTAAGACACACTTTTACATCTGAAATACTGAAATGCACAACATTTGATTACATTTTACGTTTTAAGCACGCTTGTGTTTGTGCTGTGATTTGTATTAGCATCTGCTTTTAAATGTAAAACGTACACACACACACACACACACACACACACACACACAGCTGAATAAAACTCTTTCTAATGGTAAGAGTTAAATCCATAGTTAAAAAGAAATTCTGCATTGAACTCCGAAAATGTTAAGTTTCGTTATCATTTCATTCACTTCCTTCGCAATGTTGTGTAAGTATTGCGTAGAGCTGTAGTAACACCAAAGTTGTGGCGTGTGTGTTAGAACGGTATAAAGATTACTGTTGCACAACAGGATATTGAGCTGTGACTCACCACTAAGCTTAATGCGCTAAGGGGTTTAAGGCTGGAGATCAGGATTTGTGATGCTTTTATAAGTAAATACAGAACGACAACACCTGTTGCAGCAAGTGTCTGGACGTGTCGGCAAAAGAACAGAAAGCATTATCACAACAACTATCAGAAACCTCCTAAATGACACAACAAAACAGAGCGAAGAGATCCCGCGAATCCAAGAGAGCTGAACTGTTCATGCAGTCTGAGTGGAGTTCCCCTTTCCACACTCACCAACTGTCTTCATGGGAGCCTTTCCTGTGAGTGGTTAGTGGTGTGGTACAGGCCGGAGTGAGAAGACATGTTGGCTGGATCAACGTGACTATAATTAGAGCTGAGTAGTTGATGGGAAAAAAAAGTAGATTGCTTGAGTAACGCTGATTTCCCAACACCGCTTCAAAACTTGCTCATTCTTTCTTTTTTTTTTTCACCACTGGAACATTTCTTCAGTATTCAGTAAAGGCTGGGATCGGACAGGGGTGACGGTATCTTCTGAATTCCAGGACATCAGTCATGCTCTGACAGGGAATGAAAGTGTGTTTATATAGGAATAAAGGTTCACGATATCTTCATTTGTATAAAATACGGAAACGGAAACTGATGACAAATACTGTACACAGTTGAAGTGTGACTAAGAGTGCACAAGCAGGATGAAGAGATAAGGTTCCTCACCACCACAGTACATTTAGCTTCACACGACTGAATTATTTTATTGCCAAAGTACGGACTATTAGCTACTAATGCTAGGAGACCAGAACTGAAAGGATGGATCAGGCGCGAGGGGGTTGGAAGGATTCTAAAAGAAAAAAAAAAATGAGCCGTACGCCATAATCATCTCAATTATGACAAATCTTGCTTTGCATGTAATGAGTCTATCTCATATATTGGTTTCGCCTTTTAAGTTGCACTACTGAAATAAATTTACTTTTTTGCACGACATTTTTATTAGTTTCACCTGCATTTAGCCAATACATGATGCAATGACAATTTTCCACTTTGGTGATTAGATTTTGTTTTATAACCGTCAGACAGAGAACATTAAATAAATCATCACATGACCAGTCTAGTTCCATGGCTTGCAGATGACATCTTGATAGACTTGATAGACACTTCTAAGCCACTTTTTCATAGCTGAGATGACTCTGCGTCTAGGCTTCCAAGAGAATCCCAAAGTACATTAAAATGTTGTGAGTTCTGTTGAAGAAAAGCCTGATGTGTTCTACAGGATGGTAGGAAGGCAGAAATTGAGTGCTTGGGACCATGACGTTTAAGGAACCTTCTCTGGTGATGTTAGGGTGACCTTGATTATCAGCTTTCCATACCTAAAAGGTTATTTAAGGGAACTGATGCCCAACGAAGTCTTCTGGGAAACCATATCGGCTAAAAAAAAAAAGATCTCAGATACTCAACATGCAGTGTTATGTCAGTATAATGTCATTGACCTGTGAAAGTTCACCTGAGTTGAAAGATAAGACTGAAGATGTACTCATGATCAAAGGTATGGTCATAATCAAATATTAGATTTGGCCCCCAGGTTTCACACAGACAGGATTTACAGAGTGTAGGACTGAGTCAGTGTGGGCTTCTGAGCAGGAAGAGTCTCTGTGTGAAGCCTGGACACCAGCTCAGAAGAATCTTATTATCAGAAGAAGAATCTTATTTCTGAGATTATGGTGTAATCCAGATTAGTTTCACTCACACTGAAGGTGAGGGAGCAGCAAAGACATAAACGACTCTGTCTCTCTCTATGCCAGGATGAACACAGCGCCCCCTGCAGGAAGTGCTTTATCAGCTCCAGCAGGCGGAGTCGGCCCAACTACACCAAAAAAGGGCCCACCCAAATTTAAACAAAGACAAACACGCACATTTAAGAGCAAGGCGCCTAAACCCGGCCAGAAAGGGTAGGTTTAATGCACACACACACACACACACACGCACACACACACACACACACACACACACACACACGCACACACACACACACACACACACACACCAGAGTTTTCATGGAACATTTGGTGTATCTTTATTTTAGATTTGGTGATGACATCCCAGGAATGGAGGGCCTCGGTACAGGTGTGTATTGTCAGTTATCTCCAACACACACGTACAGGCACAGGCAGACGCACACGCACACGCACACACACACACTTTAAATCCAGTTAATACTGTTATTTGTATACAAACCGGTTTAAACGGTTTCTTTCATTGTATTTATTCCTCTTTTGTTCTCTCTGTTTATCTTTCTGCTTTTGTTCTGTAATTGCCCTTCACCTGCTCCACCTACTTTCCTTTTCATTTAAATCTATTCCATATCTACTCTAAAATTTTCTCCATCATATTTGCAAACCATTCTCTTTTTTTCTATTCATTTTCTATTCATTACCCATCTTGACGCACTTCTTACTCTTTAATCTTTTTTCTTTTCTCTGTCTTGGTACAACCCCATTTGTCCCACCCATTGTCACCTCTCCTGTCTCTCTCTCTCTCTCTCTCTGTGTTTTCTGCCCCTCACTCAGATTTCACAGTTGTTTGCCCCTGGGAGGCCTTCGGTGACATGGAGCTTAGCGACCTAGCCAAATATGGCATCATTTAACCCTCGCCTCATCGCACCTGTCTTCTCTCTGCCTTGGTCTTCACCCCTTTCTTACAGACACCACGCCCCTCTTTGATAAAAGAGACTAATATTGATGTATACACAGCCTGGCCAAAAAAAAAAAAAAAAAAAGTTGCCATTTCAAAAAGGTAAAAATTATTGTCCCGTATCAACCAAAGACAAGAACTAGAGTGATTGAGCTGAAGTGGCTGCTGGACTTGGGATAAGAACGCTCTGACACATTACTAAAAGTTCTGAACTTCACAGAAGAAATGTGGTGAGAAAAACATCCAGAATGTGTGATGGGAGATCACTTAAACGCTTGGGGTAAAATCACATTGTAGAGACCAGAGCTATTTTTAACCGTGAAAGCAAGAGCATTTCCGCCACACACACAGTGTGATGAGAACTCCCAGGACTGGGACTAAACAGCTGTATATCCATAAGAAAACCACTTGTTAGTGAGACTCATCTGAAAAAGGCTTCAGTTTGTTAGAGATCATAAAGACTGGACTTTGGAGTGATGGAGAAAGGTCATGTGACCTGAGGAGTCCAGACTGAGTCTGTTCCAGAGTGATGGGCGTGGTCAGGGTGAGAAGGGAAGCGCGTGAAGCGATGCTCCCATCATGCATAGTGTCCACTGTACAAGCCTCTGGAGACAGTGTTATGATCTGGGGTCGCTTCAGTCGCTCAGGTCGAGACGTCATGTGGAGATAAAATGAAGTCACATGACCACCTGAATGTACTGAATCAGCAGCACATCACATCTGTGGAGGGTTTCTTCCTCCCTGTTGACACGGGACATATTCCAGGACTCAGAGTCTTGAGAAAGTGGTACTTGTAGTGTGAGGAATCATTTACACACGTTCAATAAACATTATCCTGCACAACCTTTTTTGGCCAGGCCATGTACATATGAATACTAGTATGTTTATTAGATGATGATGATGATTATGATTATTATAAGTTGAAGTAGTAGTATTGTATTGTATTTAATATTTTTGGTGAAGGTAAATCCTTTCATGTTTGTCCCACTGCCACAGCTACCTGACCTCCCAACATCACCGTAACGATGAATGTTAGTAGTGTTAGTAGTGTTCTCATCCTGAATGTACAGTAAATAGATTATGATATAAAGAGAATAGTGTAAATATCCTTTTCTCCACTAATATTCACTGTTCATCCGCACTCATGTGAAATTACTCTGTCTGTTTGGAACCGTTTGGGGTAGAATTCAGTAAATGTATATTTCTAATGAAATTTTCAGTTTTATTATTATTATTATTATTATTATTATTATTATTATTATTATTATTATTATTTGCCTGGAGCTTATTGTTGTTTTATCAACTATTTTCCACACCATTGTTCTTGTGTAGAATTGTGAGATCTGGCCAAACAGCAGGGCACACCCTGAATAATGTGATGACAACCTATTTTATGGCACATACTCACACACTCGCACATCCTGTAATACACTAAACACAGCCTTCAGCACATGTAGGGGTGGGGGGTGGGGGGTGGGTGGGGGTGGACAGAGAGCCTGGAGGAAACTCACCAGGCAGCTACTGGAAAATAAGAAAAAAAGTACCTAACATCAAATTCAAATCTTTTTTTTTTTTTTGTCACATACACAGTATGACATGCCTGTTTGTGACCTTGCAAAGAAAAAAGGAAGTAAGGGGGCATACATGCTAATATATTCTGTTTCAATCAAATACAATAGAATAAAATATAACATAATGAAGAAAAATGTAAAATATGTAAAAACTTGAGAACTGTATAAATAAACTGTATTAATTATGGAATGTGCCATACATCAGCTCTATGTTAGTAAAACATGACATCATATTATTCATATGTATATGCACACACACACACACACACACACACGCACACGCACAGAAATGTGTTGGGGACATCCTGTTGAGACATGTGTAAAGAGATGAATCACATACTGTTGAAAAATACAACGAACTGGACAAATCATCTGTGACGTCACACAGGTGTTCTGAAGAGCAGTTTTAGAGTGTGCTCGCGCTGGGGGGCTGTTTACAAATGTGTTTCTTTTTATCTGATGAAAATATAAATGTGGATATTTTCAAAAAAAAAAAAAAAAAACTGAAGCATGAAGTATTATGGTGTTTTATGATCTTTTCTGAGGCACTTCTCCGGCATTGGAACCATTTCTGAGGAGAACATGTACGAACACACTGCGCATGCGCCGCTCCCTCAGGCTCATTCTGAATCTTAACGCCGCTCAGTTTCATCGACGTCGGAGGATCAACGCTTTCGCTTCCACGGTAACTTTCGGTTTCCGCTAAAACACACACAGTGTTGGGTAAAACCCGGACCAATCACAGGAGAGAGAGAGAGGGGGGAGAGGGGGGGGGCACACACTGCAGCTGCATAACGAACACACACACACACACACTCTCTCTCACACACAGACAGACAGACACGCGCCTTGTATATCAAGATCAGGAGAGAGAAGAAAGTTCAAAAGCCCTCAAGTCGGTAAGTAACGCGCGCGTGTGTGTGAGTGTGTGTGTGTGTGTGAAAGCGAGAGAGAGAGAGACAGAGAGCGCTGCTGTTTTAACGGAGCGCACGTGACGATAAGCGCACTGTGTGCGCGCGCGTGTGTGTTTGTGCTGTTTTATTGTATCTTGCTTCAGTTACATCAAACACTTCGGTGTGTGTGTGTGTGTGTGTGTGTGTGTGATTCGCATCTTATTCTTGCCAATAATGATACACACAGACAGCGTGTTTAAGACTAAAATGCACACTAACCTAGTGAGTATTGGGTTTATACTGTGTGTGTGTGTGTGTGTGTGTGTAGCGTGCGCAGGACGGTAGGACAGTGTTTAGGACATGACTGTGTGACTGTGTCCTGCAGCAGGAACAAGCGCGCAGTGACGCACCAGCTTTTAGAGCCGCACTGTCTGTGGAGAGGGGGGGGCAGAGAGACGGGGAGACCGGGGAGAGACAGTGGAGGAGGGACAGAGAGACGGGGAGACAGTGGGGGGGGAGACAGTGGGAGGTGGGGGAGGGGGGCAGAGAGACGGGGAGACCGGGGAGAGACAGTGGAGGAGGGACAGAGAGACGGGGAGACAGTGGGGGGGGGAGACAGTGGGAGGTGGGGGCTTGGATTGATCACGATTACATCATGCGCACGCTTCAAGTGTAAAGTCGCAAATGCATTTTTCTAAATCACCAGGTGACGTCATTCACTTGTAGTGTTCTATCATCATCATTTTTCCTACACTTAACTGTCGTTCCCAGTTTGCATGTAGTTTGCGCTGGATTGGCATCCTGTCCCTGATGTATACCGCCTCATATGCCTCATATACTCACCTGGTATATAGGCTCCAGGCCTCCCATGACCCTGTATTCAGCATAAAGCAGTATAGACGATGAGTGAGTGAGTGAGAATGTCATCCATATAGGTTTAACACTAGTAGCACTTTCTGACATGCGGATTTAATATTATCCATCAATGCACCAGTGGACTGTTAAATAAACCATGCAATTAAGATAAGATAAGAAGAGACAAGATAAGATATACCTTTATTTGTCCCACTCTGGAGAAATGTATTTGTTACAATAGCAAAGAAAAATGTGCAAATAGAAAGTAGGGACAGTACGGTGTATAAACAGAAAAGAAAAAGGAAAACAATACAATGTTGCACTTTCAAAGTAATAGGTCCAACAAATTGCACCATGATAATATTGCGCAGTTTGTAACTATATTTTAAAAGTTTGATATTGCAACAGTAGACAACAATGTGAGATATGGAGACATTGGGAGCAGCTCCGATTGTACAGTCTAATTTTTTTTGTTGACAAAATGATAAAACCCGTGTCCGTCCCTGCATTTTTTTAAACCTGCCAACATGTTGCATGGGGTACACGCTGACAAGCCTAGGCAGTGCATGGACACCATCATTTACATATGAAAATATGTTAGGTGTCAAACAAAACAAGACAAGGCATGTAGTCAGAAGAGAGAAGAACAGATTATTATTTCATTTAATATAGACAAAGAAAACCAGATAACCCAGAGAAAAAAGTGGTGGGAAAGAGTCTCCATACTACCTCAAGGAAACTGAGAGAATTAAAATGATCAGTGATTGGTTGTTTTGGATAGTGATGATCAGTGATTGGTTGTTGGGAACAGTGATTAGTATTGTAAGGTGGAGAGCTGTGTCCAGTCCGAGAAAGTTGTTATGGTTTGCTCAGAAACTTACCAGATTACTCAAGGTTAATGTATTTATGTATGTTTATCGCTCTCTCTCACTCTCTCTCTCTCTCTCTCATACACACACTCTGTCGCAGTCTCTCTTGTGCTAACACTTCCTGTTTTATAGACGAACATCTACACATCTTTGTTCCCCCCGAATTTTACCAGGTCAAATTAAAATGTTTTTTTGTTCTTTAATCTAAAATCGTATATGGCACCAGGCATCCTCGACTCTTCTAGAGATTCATCTATTGTTTTAAAACCAAAAAGGTTACTAACTGTATAAAAAAAATAATGAATTGTGGCCGAGTCCTAAAAGGTGTTGCAGTGACTCAGAGGTCAGAATTGTCACCTCAGACCTCCAGTTTCTATCTGTGTGTTTGTGTGTGTGTGTGTGTGTGTGTGTGTGTGTGTGTGCTTGTGTGTGGTAGTTTCCTCCCACACTTGCGGTCCAAAGACTGTAGCTAAAACAATAGCGGTGTGTGCTAATGCCGAACCATATGACCTCAAATAAGTATCACAATCTATTTAACATTTTACCTCTATTATGATTAATGAACAACAACAATTAATAATGTTATTATTATTATTTTTGCCCTCATAATTTACTGCCGGTTTGTGCTGTACATATGCTCAACTATTAGAGCTGAGATTTTTTTCTAATGAAAGAGTTCTCCTCCATGTTGCTTTCATGTTACAGGCTGGATAGGCCTCGTGACTACACAGACACACACACACACACACACACACACACACACACACACACACACACACACACACACACACAAAGCAGTATATTTATAAGCGGACAGTACATGAACACGCACACATAGTGGTGAAAGTAATAACAAAAACAAATATAGTTGCAAGCAACGATGACGGGCCCAAGCACCCTGTGCCATCACCACCCTGCACCGCGCAACCTGTGTCATTCGAGTGTGTTAAGACCTCGAAAAAGCCCTCGTCATTCGGTTGCGCCACACAACCTGCACACATCACACACTATACAGGGCTAATGTCAGTTTGGGCCCTAAATATTTGTTGAGTGCATTAGTGTGTGTGTGCGTGTGTGCATGTGTGCGTGTGTGTCGTGAGAGAGGGGTGTGTGTGTTGTGTGTGTGCATCGTGAGAGGTGTGTGTGAGTGTAAACATGTGTAATATGGGTGTATGTATGTGTGTGATGTATGAGTGTGTTTGTGTGTGTGCATGCAGCATGCCTGTGTGTGTGTGTGTGTGTGTGTGTGCGCGCATTAGTGTGTAAGGGTTAGTGTGTGTGAGAGTGAGGGAGAGAGGTGTGTGACGTGTAGATGTGTCAGTCTGTGTGTGACGAGTAAATGTGTTTGTGCTTGTTTGTGTGTATGGTTTGAGTCTGTGTGTATTAACAGTAGTGATGTGTGTTAGTGTGTGAGATGTGTTTGTGTGTGTTAACATTTGTGATGTGTATGTGTGTACAATAGGCCGCAGGTGCTGGAAGAAAAGCCTCACACTCTGATGTTCCTGAATGTGATGTCACTGAATATAATGTCACTCAATATAAGGCCACGCAGAAAGTTATGAATCATTTTTCGGCGTACATTTAAGACATTATCACGACTGACCCGTTTGAGATATCGAAAATCCCTCTGCAATTTTGCATCCTCAATGTCTTTAGATCTCTTTGGCCCAGTTTGGTAGCGATTGTATAATTTCCCTAGGAGGAGTATATCAAAATCCATCGGGTGCGTTTTTCTTGTGTGGGGGGGCCCTGTGGGCCCTGGGCCACGAGGATCTCAGGCATCCCGATGGCAGCAGATTCCAACCTGTCTGCCATGTTTTTGAGCATGTTGAGATCGCAGAAAAGTCCAAAAGGGTGGAAAAAAAAATCCTTAGGGAAACAAGAGGGCCCTTCACGCACTATGACGACATAGGGCTGATGTCATAGTGCTTGGGCCCTAATAATAATAACTAGAGAGGTACATTTCCCGAAGAAAATGTGAGTGGTGCTTGCCATGACGTCATGGAGTGGAGTTCCCATGTCATAGTCATGGATGTCTATGGGACTTAGGTTAACATTGAGACCCTGCGGGGGCAATTAACCGTCCACCCCTTAGAAAAGTCATAGCACCCCATTCCCGACCAAGCCGCATGATTTGACACCTCATTCATGGGTCTATGACGAATGGTGCGGGACTAGTTATGCGCCAAACTTTCACACGGAAGAAAAAAAAGAAAAATAATAATAAGCCTGTGAGATTATAATAGTGGTACTTCGCTTCGCAAGCACCACTAATTATAATTAGCATGAGCAAGATTATGTTGATTAAAGGTTGTGAATGTCAGTTGTGTGTGTGTGTGTGTGTGTGTGTGTGTGTGTGTGTGTGTGTGGGCGCCTCATCCATGGAGTGTCCTGTCTTGTCCCCCAAGTTCCCTGGAGTAGATGGATGGATGATGGGTGAAAAAAATAACAAGATGACAAAAAGTGTCATAATGTTGTCAGCATACAGTAAGAGATTTATTTGAATGTTCAGTAAAGGTTCGATCGGGCTTTAATGTTACATAAATAACTTCTAGCAACATTGCAGCATGTGCTGTTTCCATTTCCAGCATTCACCTGTAGTAATGAGTAATTAAATCTACTTTAGTCTTAACATTCCAGAATGTTACAACCACAGATTTGGATACATGAACTGAATTGAAATTCTTAGCTTGGGAGAAGAGAACAGATGAGGGAACAGATTTTTTTTTAGTCTGAGATGAGATATTTTTTTCCAGTGAAATCTGTAAAAAATTCTGCTTTAATATAAACAAAATAGAACGAGATCCGGTAGTTTAGTGGAAGTGAATACTCTCAGTCTAGAAGAAATAGAAACTGGAAAGCAGAAGGAGGAACAGCACCCAAGCACAATGCATGCCTAATTCAACATTAAAATGTTCAGTTCAGTTTCATCAAAAAGAAAAATGATCGATGTAAATGTCTAAGCACTATAGAACTCTGGGAATATAGTGTTGACTAGATTTTATTTCTTACTTAAATCACTTTGAATGAATTACTATGTATTCTAAAATCTCACAGTTACACAAAAGACTGAAGATTTTTCTAATATTCCAAAAAATAACATACAGAGGAAGTAATACTGGCCATGTGTGTGAGAAACGCCAAATTCTCTCCTTTGCACACACACACACAAATATACACCTGGAAACTTATAAAGGGCAAATACTATTTTTTGGCAACTGTCTAGTCAGGAACAAAAAAAACATCCCCTCCCCTCATTGGCACTTTGATGCACTGCTGTGGTAAAGTGTTGGCGCCATTTCCTCTTGCCTGTTTGCGCATGCTGTGGTTAGTGTAAATTGGTGAAGAAGGCACGCTAATGCCTGCCAACATCTTCTCCTGAAAGACTTCCAAGTACTTTTATGATGTCTGTTTAAGTCAGACAACTCAGTGTAGTGTTTTATCTTTAAAGATATTTTATATATTTTAATATATTATTTTCTTTTTCACAATGTATAATTCAATTTAAAAGTCCAAATTGCATATCAAGAGTTGGGGAGTGTTGTGGAATAATCCTTATTCAACCAGTGAGATTGAGATTGTAATTATTGTCGAGTTATCTGGGAATTTGCACATCAACTTCTGCTTCAAAAAAAAAAAAAAAAAAAAAAAAAAAATGCCTTTAGCCAACTCCAGGGGACACGAGGATCAAGTCTGGAATCACTTTTTAATTCTTGTGTCTGGCAGCTCTGCAGGTCATACAACAATCATTCAAAGTGGATTCAACCAAGTGGTCGATAACCACAAAAAAAAACTTCCATCACTACTTCTAATAATTATTAGTTAAATAAAATGTAAACAAATACAACAACAAAAATATTTAAGCAAGCTTAACATGTTATTCCATGAACTGTTTAGCAAACATGTAATACACATCATATTACATTTCTTTTGTGACTACGTGGAAACAACAATCACAGCGTAACATAAGTTACTCTTTCTCTCTTGTATTGAGCACAATAGCAATTAAATCAAATATCAACGAACTCAGATTCAAGTGATAATCAGTCCTTCGTATAAGTAAAGGGCTTGTTTTTGCCCAGCAGCCGATGCGCTTCCCCGTCTCACATGTTACCGGCTGCAGTCTCTTGACTTACACGCGCATGTTTCTATACACATACTGTTACATCAGAGTTACATCAGTGTAGAGACTGTGAGGTGGCGATTCTCTGTCACAGATGGCGCCTGTACGTTGAGTTTGTACCTTTGCTCCATTAGTGGCTGTGATGTCAAACTCTGATCGTGTCACACTTGTTCCTTGTCGAATGACGTCAGCTCCACCATTTCACTTATTTTAGCTCTACAATTATGAATAAGGATAAAATATATATATATAAAAAAAGATTTAAGACTTCTGCAGAATCAACACCTACTCAGAGTACATGAACAAGAGACAATTTCTGGGTTTCCTCCCTCGCTCTATACTCGGTGTGTGTGTGTGCTCGCACCTGGGGAACTTCTTCTTTACTAATTTCACTTGTGGCCATATGGTGAGTTTAAAAGTGTAGAAGAACCTTCTGAACATCGGGCCGTATAGTCAATATTTGATTTCTATTTCAGGTCAAAAGTCCAGAACGGTTGGTGTTGAGCAAATGACTTTTATTAAACTTGCTCATAACTTACAAGCAACAAACATGCAGAGATTACATTCAGGCCCAGTGGGAAAAAATGCCGACTGCAATCAGGTGCTTAAACAAAATCAATTCTAAGTGTAAAGCAACCTACAAGTGTCAGAAAGATTCAAAATACATTCCAAGTGAGTGCAATAGTGTTATGAGACTGTTTGCCTGCAGACTGCTGCATGTGAATCTAAACAGCTCCAACTTTTTACTTACATAATGAAAAAAACATTATGTAACTTTTTGATATTACAGAATATTTTTGTGTTGTTTTTCGGATTGTTTAAATCAGTTTATTCAGATATTAAAATAATAAAATAAAATAAAATAAAACCTTATTTTATATCCTCATCTAGTTCAGCATGAAAATCAGTCAATGAAGATTTTTCTTTTGAAGTTTTTTTTTGAGACAGTGATGCAGCTGCTCAGGATGCTCTCGATGGTCCCTCTGTAGAAGATGCTGGTGTAGAGGATTGGTGGTGAAAATAAGCTTTGAGGCTTTCTTGTGCAGAGAGCTGGCGTTGAGGGGCCAGGTTAGGTTCTTCTTCAGATTGACACACAGGAATTTGGTGCTGTTGACGATCTCCACAGAGGAGCCATTGATGCTCAGTGGAGAGCGGTCACTCCATGCCCTCCTAAAGTCAACAACCAAGTCCTTTGTCTTGTCGACATTCAGAGACGGGTTGTTGTCATTGAGACAGGACACAGAAAACTTCTTTGGCACGGGGACGATGGTGGTGGACTTGGAGCATGTTGGAACGACGGCACTGCCCAGAGAGATGTTGAAGATGTCGGTGAGAACATCTGCCAGCTGTTCAGCACATTCTCTGAGCACTCTGCCAGGGATATTTTCTGGTCCGCAGCTTTACGTGAGTTGACTCTGCGTAGAGTTTTCCTCACATCAGCTGTGGTGAGACACAGCACCTGCTCATTCGGAGGAGGGATGGTCTTCCCTGCCGTCACGTCGTTCTGTGTGTCGAACCAAGCGTAGAAGTTGTTCAGCGCATCTGGAAGGGCTCCATCACCGTCACAGGCAAGTGATGTCGTCCTGTGGCTTGTATGCCCTGGCACATGCGCTGTTGTTACCGCTGTCCCTGAAGTGTTTGTGTATTCTCTGGACGTGTGCGTGCTTCACCTCTGATGGCCCGGGAAAGTTCCAGCCTCCCTAAACATGTTCCAATCAGTGTTCTCAAAACAGTCCTGAAGAGCAGAGATGGTTCCTGCTGGCCAGGTTTTCACCTGCTTAAGAACTGGTTTTGAAAACACCAGCCTTTCTCCTTCTTTCCATATCTCACACTTCCATGGTGTCTTCCTTCAACTATGAAGAGGATAATTTCACCAGCTGATCCAGGAGGATAGAAAGAGTGAAGATGATTACTTGCACATCTTTATTTAAAATCACTGAGCATACAAAAGATGAGACTTTAAAGGCCCCAAAGACATTTAAAATACAAAACACATCTAGTATCACAAATGGCACAGGCTGGCTTTAATTATCTGTCTAAACCTTGGCACAACAATGTGTGGTTGCTAGATGGAGACACTGAGCTTTACTCAGTGTCAAAATCACATTTGCAATATGACATCCTCACTGCATACACTGACTGAAGATGCTGAGGTTTTGCTTTTCTGTGCCTGCAGGACAAAATGTGAAAGCCTGTTAGCCGTTAGACAACTCAATCATTTTCACCAAGCACCTGTTACCCGACCCTTGAACTCACAACCTACATCTGTTAACTATCACATGATTTCAATGTTAAACAGAGAAACGATTACATTTAGCCCTAATCTCAGGCCAGCATCACCTAACAATCTACAAAACTGGCACGTTATTAATAATACATATGTCAAATTTTTTTTTTCCAGGTAGTAAACACACATTTATATTGTCTTATTGCATTGCTAAGTTGATGTGCGAAGCCATGCACTATAACATGTGATCAAAAGTTACCGTAGATGTATCATCAGTATAATCATATGAATATGTTTTTCCCTTACAGGAAGTGCAATACATTCACCCTCCCTATGAAAAAATTTACACACTTTAAAAAATTGGTACTACAGAATGATCAGTAAAGTTGTTGTTAGTCTTTCAGCTGCTCCCGTTGAAGTGTCGCCACCTAGTGATCCACACAACAACTTGGCACAGGTTTTACACCTGATGTCCTTCCTGACGTACAGTGGAACCTTGGATTGCGAGTAACGCGGTTTGCGAGCGTTCCGCAAGACAAGCAAAGATTTTTAATCAATTTTGACTTGAATAACGAGCAAGTCTTGGATTTCGAGCACCGAGTATCATGTATCTTGTTTTGACGCTGAGCGCCACATGATCACAACTGAGCCAATGGTTTTTCTCTCTCTGAGCTGCGGAATTGTGGGTAATCATCTCCCCTGCTGGGTCTTAGTGCTCGTCTCTCACTGGTATAATCAACATCCATGCATGCGTGTACTGTTTACTATAACACTGTGACCACGTGTGTGTGTGTGTGTAAAGCATATTTTATTTTGTTTGTAAGTGTGTGTGTGTACAGCGTGCATGTACTGTTTATTAGAACACATGTGTATGCACGTGTAAAGCAAAAGCAAGTCTCATCAGAGGGTAAAGGTACATTTTCTCTCTCTCTGTATCAATTCAATTCAATTTTATTTGTATGGCGCTTTTAACAATTGGCATTGTCGCAAAGCAGCTTTACTCAATCAAAAGAATTAGTTTGTATGAGAAGTGAACGTGTATGAATCAAAATAATAAGATTGTCCCTGATGAGTAAGCCGAGGACGACGGCAACAGTGGCAAGGAAAAACTCCCGGAGATGGTAATAGGAAGAAACCTTGAGAAGAAACAGACTCAACAGGGAACCCATCCTCATCTGGGTGATAACAGATAGCAGGGATTGATCTGCATCATACTGTGTCAGATTGGAAGTTCAGTAAAAGAGGAGATGTGTTTAAGCTTTAAAAATTAAGTCCAGTTCATTATTGGAGGCTCAGGTAGACTGTAGGAAACTCCAGTCCACAGCCTGTCGTTATGTGTGCGCACGCGTAATATGACACTGCGGCCCTTCACACACACATTCTCGCCTTTACACCCCCCTCTCGGCTTCACACACACACACACACACACACACACACACACACACACACACACACACACACACACACACACACACACACACACACACACACACACTCTCACACACTCTCACACACTCTCTGCTCTACGCAGAAACTCTGCTCTGTCGTGATTCTTTTCAAAGGTAAAGTGCAGGTTCATTTGTTTGTTTTATTACTACAGCAGTGATTCCGTTAGTGTGCGCTCACGTGTGTGCCATTAGTGATGTTCCTTGCTAATTGTTCTGACAAAACAGTCTTTCCGTTAATGTGTGTGTGTGTTTGTGTGAAATTCAAATAAGAGGAGAATGGTTTACTATTTAAGATGAGAAGGGGGAGACTGGAGCGGCCGATTCCTCCTGTCCTCTTACATTAGATTCACACACACACACACACACACACACACACACACACACACACACACACACACACACACACACACACACACACACGCACACACACACACATACACACCTGCACGCATGAACGGAAACACTTATCTGTCGGGATTTATTTTTACTTTTTTTCAAGGTAAAGTGCAGGTTATTTTTTGTTTTATTTTTACTTTATATATTGTATTAATTATTTTTATGTATTTATTTTTTTGGGCTGTGGAACGAATAATTAGAGTTTCAGTTTTTTCTTATGGGAAAATTTGCTTTGATTTACGGGTGTTTTGGAATATGAGCCCGCTTCCGAATTTTGCTCGTAATCCAAAATTCCACTGTATTTGATTGATTTTATTGAAATGCCATAAAGACAGTTCTGACCTGACC
The DNA here is from genome assembly GCA_030347435.1 of Clarias fuscus. Classification (NCBI taxonomy): domain Eukaryota; kingdom Metazoa; phylum Chordata; class Actinopteri; order Siluriformes; family Clariidae; genus Clarias; species Clarias fuscus. The sequence goes on along the minus strand of CM059217.1, from coordinate 1,163,340 downwards.
TGACCAGTACGGGCACCCTTAGGGGTTCCTTCAAAGTGCTTAAGAGTTTCATATTTGTTGAGCATTGGTTTTACTGATAGATAGATAAATAGATAAATACAGGGTGGGCCATTTATATGGATACACCTTAATAAAATGGGAATGGTTGGTGATATTAACGTCCTGTTTGTGGCACATTAGTATATGTGAGGGGGCAAACTTTTCAAGATGGGTGGTGACCATGGTGGCCATTTTGGCCTTTTGTTTTTTCAATAGGAAGAGGGTCATGTGACACATCAAACTTATTGGGAATTTCACAAGAAAAACAATGGTGTGCTTGGTTTTAACGTAACTTTATTCTTTCTATGAGTTATTTACAAGTTTCTGACCACTTATAAAATGTGTTCAATGTCCTGCCCATTGTGATGGATTGTCAATGCAACCCTCTTCTCCCACTCTTCACACACTGATAGCAACACCGCAGGCGAAATGCCAGCACAGGCTTCCAGTATCTGTAGTTTCAGGTGCTGCACATCTCGTATCTTCACACCATAGACAATTGCCTTCAGATGACTCCAAAGATAAAAGTCTAAGGGGGTCAGATCGGGAGACCTTGGGGGCCATTCAACTGGCCCATGATGACCAATCCACTTTTCAGGAAACTGTTCATCTAGGAATGCTCGGACCTGACACCCATAATGTGGTGGTGCACCATCTTTCTGGAAAAACTCAGGGAACGTGCCAGCTTCAGTGCATAAAGAGGGAAACACATCATCATGTAGCAGTTTCAAATATCCAGTGGCCTTGAGGTTTCCATTGATGAAGAATGGCCCCACTATCTTTGTACCCCATATACCACACCATACCATCACTTTTTTTCGTTCCAACAGTCTTGGAGAGATCTATCCAATGTGGGTTAGTGTCAGACCAATTGAATGGCCCCCAAGGTCTCCCTATCTCCCTACAATCCATCCCAATACGCAGCACATTGAACACATTTTATAAGTGGTCAGAAACTTGTAAATAACTCATGAAAGAATAAAGTTACCTTAAAACCAAGCACACCATTTGTTTTTCTTGTGAAATTCCCAATAAGTTTGATGTGTCACATGACCCTCTTCCTATTGAAAAAACAAAAGTTGGATCCAAGATGACCGACTTCCAAATGGCCACCATGGTCACCACCCATCTTGAAAAGTTTGCCCCCTCACATATACTAATGTGCCACAAACAGGACGTTAATATCACCAACCATTCCCATTTTATTAAGGTGTATCCATATAAATGCCCCCCCCCTGTATATTGATAGATTGATTTATTTTTTTAGATCATTATGTGCATTTCCAAGAATTTATCATATTCTATCTAACTTGAGATCCAATGATTGCTAGACTGGTAGTTCAATAACCAGTCGCTAAATATTTGTCTTAGCGTGACTGTGGAATGACCTGGAAGTGCAATTTTGTATAATTTTGTTGACATAGTACGTTAGGTTCAGTTCTAGTTGTCATTATATTTTCATACCCTTTCGAAGGGTGGAACAGGTTATCTTGCCCTACAAGGTGGGCACCTGAAAAAGGGAGAATGATAGAGACTCATCTGTAAATTATACCATTTATCTGAACGAGAAACTCATACTTATAGTCTCTATCATTCAGTATGAGTTTCTCTTTCAGATAAATGGTATAATTTACAGAGTTAGTTACAGAGTTTTCATATTTCTCTAGCAAAACCTCAATAGGGGAAGGTAAAGAGTATTGATGGGACCATCATCAATTTGAATTGGATATTTCCTGTGCATTTCTTGTAATCCATTAGTAAAACTGCCAATCAGTTTCAATCATCAAAAATTCCTAAAACATGCCATGTTGCATGATTTATTCCTCAACCCGGGCAGCTGCGGTGTAGCAAAATCCCGAATAATAACTGAGGAACGTGCATGTGTATATTGCTGATAATTGTGCATGCTGGTGTGAAATGTCAGACGATTAATCTCACGGTGACCTGTTACACAATTATACTTTTAAGAAAAATTACACAAGTAAACCACTAACGAAGAAACATCTTAACATGAAGAGCTTGATGTGCGAACTCTGTCGCAAGAAGTGTGTGTACAATGGTGAATTCTAGTTGGGCTACAATGACAATGCGCTTCTGTTTTGACAGCTGTGTGGTGATTGTAATGCTAATACATTCCGTAATAGATTTGAGCGGCTCTAGCTAATGTACTGTACATGTGTGTAATGTACTCCGGATGAAGTAACAGTAAAAAGTGGGGGATTTAGATTTCAGGAAATACAATTAGTGCAATAAGCTTTTTACTGTGTGGTTAAATTGGTTATTAATCCATTGGTTGTTATCGATTATGGGATGGATACTGACTTCCATTAATAATAAAGACTTCGTAGAGTTATTAGCACATAGCATCATCAGAGTTGGCATCAATAATACATGAATGGTGGCATGTCCTTTAGTGACTGGGGTGGGGCCGCTGCCTGACCACAATAACAGGACATTGGCTGTCTGTCAAGAACATTCACTGCTGTCAAAGGGCCACAGTCCAGTTCTCACAACGAGGAGAGCTTACTGTTTAACAAAGAGCTGAGAGGCTGAGTGAAGCTCGCTGCAGTGCATGTACAATGAGTTAGCACATAAAGAGATGCTTGTGCTAAATGTCCCTTTCAGTGTCTGTAAAAGCCTGATGTTTAGCCTGC
>CM059217.1:1143147-1158147 GCA_030347435.1 Clarias fuscus | reverse complement strand
CTCTCTGTGTCTCTGTCTGTCTCTCTCTGTCTCTCTCTCTCTGTCTGTCTCTCTCTCTCTCTCTCTCTCTCTCTCTCTCTCTCTCTCTCTCAGTTGTTGGGTATGGGTTTATTAGCAGGTGGATTGTATCTGCGCTACAGTGCTGAAGTACCTGAGCTGGAAACCAACCATTTCATCTTCAGTATGTTGTGCTTCATTTCTCTTTGTTATTACAAACTACATATTAATTATTTTTTTAAATACCTGAAAATTGTTTGCAATCCCCCCCCCCCCCCCCCCCCTCCCCTTTCTCTCTCTCAGTGGTCGGACTGTGCATAGCCATTAGTGTTGTGATCCTCATTACTGCTGTGGTCGGAGATTACGGCTCCTGTAGTGAGAATAAATCTGCGCTTAGTGCAGTAAGACACACGCGCACACACACACACACACACACACACACACACACACACACACACACACAATGTGTTCTCCTTCACTGTAACAGAAATTTTTCACATTTTTTCAATAAAGAAAGTCTGAGCAAACTCACAGTTGAACTGAAAGAGACGACATGATAAAGAAGGACAAAGATATTTTGTCATGGTAACTTGGGAATGTTTAGTCGGACTCACTCAAGCCTTTATTGTGCGTTTGATCAGGGGTAGCTCAGTGGTTAAGGCATTGGACTACGGTTCGGAAGGTCCCAGGTTCAAGTCCCACTACCACCAAGTTGTCCCTGTTGGGCCCTTGAGCGAGGCCCTTAACCCCAACTGCTCAGATGTATAATGAGATAAAAATGTAAGTCGCTCTGGATAAGGGCGTCTGCCAAATGCCTAGATATATAACCTACCAGTTTATAGTTTTTATGTTCATCGTGCTTTCAGACACTTTGTTAGTCATTTTTGCCTTCCCTGGAATTAGCTCCGCCCCAAAACTGAAAAGTAAAAAAACGTCTCATTGATTATTTTATAGAATGTCAAAAATATTGTTGAGTTCTACAATACGCACATTACCACCCACCTTCCGGGCGATAAACTCATTCAAAATGATGATAGAAGAAGCTCTGTAGCTGAAATGTAAGATAGATCAGTGCAGTAGTAATAAAGTCTGATATTTGATTAGCCAATGAATCCAATTAAAATTCTAACAATTTCCTGATACACGATTTTCAAATTTTTTGTCTGACGCTGTCATAATAATAATGAACAGAGGTCCCTGTGTGTGATGGGCTCATGCTGTTTTCTCTGCAGTATTGCTTCCTGCTGTTCATTCTTGCTGCAGCAGCGGCCATTGGAGGGGGCGTGGCCTTTGTCTACAACAAAGAAGTAAGCATGTAGCACTGTAATTAAACACTACCTGCTTAACTGCTTCTGTTCAACTCAAGAGTTTGAGTGCTGTTATTTTTTCTTTTTTTTCTTTTTTCAGTTCTCAAACCATGTTTCAGAGTTTTACACTACTCTCTACACCCAGTACCTGGTTACTGGAGATGGGATCCGAGCCTTCATTCTCAAATCGTTCCACAGCGCTGTATGTCTCACTCACTCACACACACACTCACATACAGGCAAGCATACATGCATGTACAGGTATGTTTAATAGCTGATAGCCTGTCTATGTCCATGTCTATGTGTGTGTGTGTGTGTGTGTATACAGTTTGACTGCTGCGGCCTGGGAGCAATTGCACAGACGATGATGGGCGTCACCAACATCTGTCCACAGCAGTCATCCGTACTGGGAATTCCTATTTCTACCTCTTCTGTAAGCTCCAAACACTTCATTTATCAGTTCGAGTCAGTTTTATGCTGTTTTTTGACTGCATGGTTCAAAATGAGTGACAGGAATGTTAAAGCTCCTGTTGCTGTGACTGACAAACAGACGTCTCTAAAGGTCCTTAATCCAACCGCAATGATTATGACATTTAATGAAGCTAGGCTGTTATTGGGGTTCTTTGTTTCTCAGCTACTACTTGTTGTCAGAAATAAGTGCCTGAGTAAATCACAACCTTTCATTGACTTGTTTGTGTGCAGAGTTGCGTGCCTCTGATTGTGAACGGTCTGGAGGCCTCTTCAGTGCTGATATTTTTCATGGTAATCACTGGTATCCTGGTGAGTAATAACTTTAACACAACAATCCTGCTAGAACTAACAGTGTTTTATTTCATTGAGGGATTGAAATGACAATTTATGAACGTGGTTTAGAGTTTATCAGCCTGGTTTAAAGTTTAAGTTATGGTTAGACTCTAAAAACGAAGGTCTAAAACCAAGTCAGGTTCAGGGTTTAATCTGGGGTTTCTAGGCAGGCTTGGGATTATAACTGGTGTATACTCAGGGGCAAATTTAGGGATGAATCCTAATCTCATTGAGGGTTTAATCTTGTTTTTATTCAGAGTCTTCGTTAAGGTTTAGAACTCAGGGGTGGAGATAAATCGGAGTCAGATTTAGGGTTTAACCAGGTTAAGTTTTGGGGTTGAGTCAGGTTCAGGGTTTAGTCAGAGTCAGGTTCAAGGATTAAATGAATTGCTGGGATTACATAGTCAAGAGTTTCAAGTCAGTTTAAGGTTCGGGCATTAGTAAGTCAGGTTTGGGGTGTTTAGAGTCAGATGTATTGCTGGGATTACAGAGTCAGAGTTAATAATCAGGGTCAGTTGTACTGGTTAACCAAAGGCATTTAAATGAGTTTAATCTGATTTACGGGTTCAGAGTGTACACTCATGCTCTCTCTCTCTCTCTCTCTCTCTCTCTCTCTCTCTTCTTCTTTTCTTTCTTCTCTTCCGGTTCTCTTGCTATGTATCCTTCATCTGCTGCCCTTTCTGTCTCTCTCTGTTGCTCTGTTACTGTTGGCTACTATCCTTCTTTCTGTTTGTCCATCTTTCCAACTTGTCCCAGGTCTTCGTCCTTGTGTGTGCTGGTTTTATTTCCCAGCAGCTGTCTCGCCCTGTCCTTACTTCTCCCCCATACATCCCCCTCTCCTCAACTCCTTGTTCTCCCTCCACTGTTACCATCTGCTCTGCTGTCCCCCCTTACTCTTTTCCATCCCACACCACTGAGGTTGAATAAGTCTGATCTAATATAAAGCAGCCTGTACAACATGCTTAAGACAGTCCTTCCCCTTTACTTCCATCATGTACTGGTCCTTTTCAGAATAACACAGGTTACAGGGTGATTAGTGGAGTTCTCTTCCTCTTCTTTTAGGCCATAGTGCTCTGTTTGAAACTTTGATCTTTTTGGTTCTCTCTTCTGGGTTTTCACCTCTCTCTCTCTCTCTCTCTCTCTCTCTCTCTCTCTCTCTCTCCCTCTCCATCCCTCTGCTAGTTCCTGGTGTTGGTCTGCAGTGTCATGCTGTGCTACAGCATAAAGAACAGTGTGCATTATTCACCACCTCTCTACTACTGACCCACAAAAGCTCAACGATGCAGCAGACCACCTTTGTGATACCTTTATTCTCTCGCTCCTTCCTTTCCTTTTTCACCAGCTACTTCTTTTTCTTCCTCTTCTTCTTCACTAACCTGTTTTCTCGTGCCAGCCACTAAATATTCGCCTGTAGTCCACGCAATCACTTTTTTCAGCACTCAGTCATCTTAGATCCTTCTCTCATCCATAGAAATCCTTCTCTCCTCTACCCAATAATGTTTGATTTTGCTCTCCTCCACAAATTCTTCCCCTAAACTCCTCTCCTTTCATCTCCCAGCCTTATCCTGGCTCAGAGACAAACTTTTACTTCTGACTCTCCTTGACCTTCTTCTGGCCTCCTCTTCTCATTTCCCTCATAACGTTGCGTTTCTGCCAGGCCTTTCCCTGCTTTCCTATTGTCTATTCCTTCATTTCCCTAGACGGTTGTTTTTTTTTTACTCAAGTCGAAGAGGATGTCATGCAGAGATGTGCCACTGAGGAGGAAATTATCATTTTTTCACTTAAAGCACTTTTCTTCAGAGGACCATGCAAAAATTCCACTCAAAGCCACGATGTGCCATGCATTCCTATTATTTTGTCTTTACAAGTATCTAAAATCTTTACACAAATATTCATTCCGAAACACACACACACACACACACACACACACACCTTTTCCAAATCATTTCCATGTTGTCATTTTTTGTTGCTTTTTTATATTGCACTTACAGGAATGCTATAATCTATATAGTTTAGCATGTAGACTTATAACGTTGATAGTGTGTGAAATGGAGATATATGTTACATTTTTCATGCTATAAAAAGGGAATTGTAAGTGATTTTCCTAAATTAATAAACTTTGGTGTGAACATTTCACTATGCCTGTGAGTGGTATGTTTATAAATAGCATGATTTATGAATCGGTTCACTTTGTCAAGAAAAGCGACAGGAATATAAGGCGTTCAAAGAAAAACATTGAAATAAGTCTATAAATCCACATTCTAATTTTTGTGATGAAGTCAATGCGTGCTCGCAAACTCCCACACCCACCTCCTGCACCGTGTTTGTGCGGACATCTGCCAAAAGTCGAAGTTCCCCTGAGGCAAAGACGAATGCTCCTAAGAGCTGGAGTGTGTGAAAGCAAGCAGCAGAACTTCAGACATATGTGTACAGAGGGAACAATGACATCACTGTGTAGAGGAATGTGGGAAACACGCAAAATATATTTCCATGAGCAAAGCAATAAATAAAGCTAAGTTATTCTGTAGGTTCAGCATGGGTTACTTTGCACACTTGTGATTCAGACCTGGGGCTGCTGTTTAAGAGGTTATCATTGACCTCCTAGAGCCACTGTTAGGGTTTGGAGTTTAGGGATTAGGATTAGAGCATTGGTATTTATGGTTCCAGATTTTTAAAGTTTAATTAGAATTTAGAGTTTAGGTTTTAGAGTTTGTGTATAACCACTTTTTTTTAAATCATCAGACGAGCAGAGGCGGGCAAAGTACACAAATGCTGTACTTTGTTAAAAGTAGAAATACCCCAGGAAACTTATTACTCAATTAGAAGTAGAATTCCTCTATTTCCAATTCGATTTGAGCAAAAGTACCAAAGTATTTACCAGTAACGTACTTGTTTCATTATCAAAAGCATCGAGTGTGTATCCGCTTACAGTAGCTGTTAATCCAAGAGTCTCTCTCTCTCTCTCTCTCTCTCTCTCTCTCTCTCTCTCTCTCTCTCTCTCTGTGTGTGTGTGCCTGTCCCTACGCTATCTGCAACTGTATTTCAAACACCTGCTACCGGATTAGAAAATGCAAATCATAAAATTATGCATAATAGCCAGCATGGGGTGATATTGCTGCTTCAAATACTATGTACCCACTGTAGGTACAGTGTGTAACACAACACCATGGAGAAATGCAGAAATGTAGAAAGTACAAACAATTGCCTTAAAACCCAGGAGAGAAAAAAGTTTTTATCCGATTCAAGTAAAGTACAGATACACTAAATATGTTCTTAGGTACAATAACGGAGTGAGTGTACTTAGTGACTTTCCACCTCTGGCCATCAGGTAAGCATAACTTCATGAGTGATTATCCTTTCATTTATTTATTTATTTATTTATTTTTCTTTACTTTATTTTCATTGTGTTTAATCTAATTTCTAAATATTTACCTTTCTCATTACTCTTTGTTCACTCTCTCTTTGACTCACTCAATCAATCAATCAATCAATGTGAGGAGAAGCAAAGACTCACCTGGTCCTTTTCCACTCAGTAGCTGTTGTTGTGTGACTTGAGTAAAAACCGATGTGGTTTTATGATGTGTTTTGAGATGCCCTTCTACGGTAGGGATTGATTATTATAGTGAATAACCAATTTCTTTGGTGTGTGTGTCTTTGGTATCAGTACTCTAGAGTAAATACGGTAAAAATTCACCATCACAAGCCGCGTTTTCCTCTACGGTCGCTTTGTGTTCTCTCCACAGTACGTACTAAAAAAATGATGCATATATATTATATGTTATGTGAAGATTTAGCTGAATTTCTGTTAGTATTTATGTTACAAAATGAGTAACTGATATTGTCCTCAAAAGTTTAGCGTTAAAACGCATGAAAAATTCTATATTGGCAGAAAAAAAAAAAAAATCATCAAAAATTTCAGAGGATATTTGCGGTTTCTGTGAAATTGAAATCAATCAATCCGCAAACATTTTCCTAAGGAAAAATCTGCAAACTACTGAGACCACGACTGCATTCCTATTTATTATTGTTATTAAATGTATGAATTATTATTACTGTCATTCTAATATAGCATTGATGTTATACAGTATAAAACAATTATTTCACTTCATTTATTGCACTCTGAACTACACTTGGCTTTTAGTCTGCTATAAATGTGCATTACATCGGTGATAATGATAATTTCGCCTTAAGGTGCAACATTTGTATATTAGGTAAATAATATGAATTTAAAAAAAATTAAAAGTCACCATGTAGATTTAACCAAGCAAACATTTAAGAGCTCTCCACTAGATAATTACTGCAGTAATTAATATTTTTTAATCTGCAACAAGCTATTTACCCATAACTGAACCCTACAAATGCTTCAATCTGCTGGGGAGTATAAAGAATGGACTTTGAAACTATGGGAAAAAAAGTTAATGAGATTTAATGAGTCCAGATTTACGCTATTCTAGAGTAATAGAATAGGATAATGGGTGCATCACTTCATCCACCTTTTTTATTCCACAAGTAAAAAGCATTCAAAACAGTTACCAATCCTTTCACTTACCACAAGGTCAGTGCAATGCTTAGAGAAATACAAAAAACCCCAAGAGCTACAGACCCTACAGGCCTCATTGAGCAGGTTAAATGTTAAAGTCCATGACGGCACAATTAGAAGAAGACTGAATAAGTGCGGTTTGTTTGGAGACGTTGTAGTAGAAAGGCTCATCTGTCTAAAAATAATGACTGTGAAAAAATGACTGAGGCTCGCAAAACTGCATCTGAGCAAAGCGCAAGGCTTCTGGAATAATGTCCTGTGGACAGATGGGACCAAAGTGGAGTTGTTTGCTCTTAATGCCCATTGGCACATTTGGGGAAAACCAAACAGCATTTCAGCAGAAACACATCATGTCCACAGTCAAGCACAATGGTGGAAGGGTGAATATTTGTGCTTGTTTTGCATAAACTGTTCCCCTGTGATTAAAAGGCCTGGAGGTGATTCTGAGTGTTACATCTGAGTTTGAAAGCTGTTAACTGAATGGATGACTACACAACCCTTTTACAACATCTGGCCAAGTCAACAGCACTCTTGAGGAGGTAGGTGTGTCATTGTCAAAGTCTACAGTCAAGAGGAGGCTTTATAAAGTAAATACAGATGCTTCCCAGCATGCTGCAAACCACTAGTAATGCTCAAGAACAGAAAGGCCCGATTAGACTTGGAATTAGAAGAAGAATTTGCCCAGGTGTTTGGACTCATGAAATCAAAATGAACGTGTAGCAGAATGAGGGAAAGAGGAAAGAGAACGTGCACCCTCTCATCTGTCAATCATGTTGTCAGTGTTATGGCGTAAACGTGTGTGTCTGCGAGTGTAACCTGGTCGCTGGTGTTTATTGATGACCTACCTGGTGTTAAAGGAGCAGGATGAATTCTGAAATGTCTATATTGTACTCTCTGCTCATATTCAGCCAAATGCTGCCCATCTGATAGGGCACTGGTTCATATTGCAGATGAATAATGATCCAAACATACAATGAAAGCTACCTAAGGCAAAAAAAAAGAGAGATATTCTTCACTGGCCGCATCCGTTACCTGATCTCAACCCCTTCAGAGCATGCTGTTTACTTACTGAAGACAAGACTGAAGGCAGAAAGACATACACAAACAAGCAGCAGCTAAAGGCCACTCCAGTAAAGGCCTGGCACAGCATTTTGATGAGAGAAACTCAGCATTTGGTCAGATCCATGGGTTCCAGGCGGCTGGCTGCAAAGAGATTTCATCCAAGGATTGAAGGCAACCCTAATGTTTGTAATAATATTAGTTTGTTCCATTATTGATGATCCACCAAAAAAGGTTTGCTTGCTTGTATGGAAATGATTGTAGTTTCTTAATAGCTAATGATGCACTTTTAACACTTTTTTTTCAAAGCCCTTGAACATCTTAACTTTTCTTACATCTTGACTATTTGATTTCAATTTTAATTTTATTGTGGTGGTGTACGTTCCAATCAATCAATCAATCAATCAATCAATCAATCAATCAACCAATCAATCAATCAATCAATCAATCAATCAATCAACCAATCAATCAATCAATCAATAAATCAATCAATCAATCAAATCAATACATAGCTTCAAATTAAAAATTAAATGACACTACATGAATACTATCTTCTCTAAAACATACTATAGAAACAGCTGAATAAGCGTATGAATAGTCCCTGAACCCAAAAGTGCACCATGACTTGTTTTTGTGGCTGTGGCTCTACAGTACATGATGCTATTGCAACAACATCCTATGTCCACTAGAGGGGGCTGATCCTTTCTACAAACAGCCATATTAAAGCACATGGGCACCTAGAAGAAGACGCCGCCCCACTCACACACAGTTGGGCAGGATAGAGGAGGGAACAAGGGTGCGGTGGTTGATGATTCATATTCATATAAGTTGCCAAGTGACAGGAGGAGTTGTTTTCAAACTTCAGGGCAATAATGAGAGCCTGGTGTTCTCCCTCTCTCTCTCTCCTTGTGTGTGTGTGTGTGTGTGTGTGTGTGTGTGTGTGTGTGTGTGTGTGTGTGTGTGTGTGTGTGTGTGTGTGTGTGTGTGTGTGTGTGTGTGTGTGTGAAAAACATTTCATTCAAAAACGCCCAGAGGAGGAGAAAAAAAGTGGTGTTGTGCTGTAACTGAGCGAGTACAGAGCTGTAACCATGGGGACGCCTGGAATGTAAACAGCACACGATGTCACTTCCTGATATTTTTCCTGTCGTCACTTTCAAATTAATTAATTTGAATAACAGCAATTGCTGTTAAATCGCAGTACTGACTGCGACTGTTTGATCGACCGGTTCTGTAACCTTTGTTTGGGGGTTTAGTAAACTGATTATAACCAGCCATGATCTCTCTCTCTCTCTCACACACACACACACACACACACACACACACACACCTACATGGTATAGAATATTCATATATATTAACGCTATTAACACACATTTTGGCACTGTCTGGTGAACAACAGTTTATACACTAAATTACGTGTATATATTCTTAACTTTAGGTTGTGCGTTTGTGATAATTATTTCTGTAGTTTTTTAATGCGTGTCTGGGGGGGGGGGGGGGGGGGGGGTTGGGGGGGGGGGGTGATGGGTGTAGGCTGGGAGTCGCTGATGAAGAGTTGTGTGAAATCTTGTCTGACAGGATTCTAAATTCCTATCCTCCATCATCATCAGGGTGTGTGCTGCTGCAGGAAAGTCTGTGTGTGTGTGTGTGTGTGTGTGTGTGTGTGTGTGTGTGTGTGTGCGTGCAATAATCCTGTTGATGAACAATACCCAGACACACAGCATGTTGCTCTAATATTAACACCTGATATTACCTGATGACTGGTTTGTGATTGAGGGTCTGAGTGTTAAGACACACAGAGCGGCATTGTGGGTAACTGAGGCCTGCAGGAGCTTACATACTGTAGAAGTGGACGTGCACATGCTCAACCCCACCTCTGACCTTGAGTGACACCAAACACCCTGAGCAGGAAAGTGTTTGGGGGTGGGTGGGTGATGAGTGTGTGTGTGTGTGTGTGTGTGTGTGTGTGTGTGTGTGTGTGTGTGTGTTGGGGTGGTTACACTCCGGGGTTTACACTTGAGACGTGACTCAAACCGGATTAGGTTCAGGATGGGTTACTACGAAAGGTGTGGTTTATCAACACGCTTACAGTCGGCTCGGTGATGACACAAATCCTACAAAAATAATACTAAATAAATACCACATCACTGCTCATGAATGTGGGAGGAAATAATACAGAAAAAAGTTACAAATACAACAGAGCAACATTACAAAAATACTACATACAGAAATATTTAAATAGTACTTCATAAATTCAGTAAAATGTTACAAATATCTTTCTAAAGATTTATTTATATGAAGGTAAAGAAAGATCATGAGGTTACTAAAAAATAATAATAATAATAAAAATAAAAAAACAGACAAAATTTACCAAAAGTGATTTTTTCCCCCCATAGGTACAATATAAATACTACAACAATACTACTGAAACAGTCAAAGGGTCATCCTACAGAACAGCTGGAATTTGGCTGATGAAAATCTCTTGTAATATATTTCTTCTTTCACACCTAGAACGTCTCTAAAAGCAATAACTTACTTTTCAACTTTATGAATCCACAAACAGGTACAGCTTCATGCATTTGTATTTATTTATTTCTACATTCTACAATGTTGGTAACACCATTGAAAACATAGTATAAAAAAAGAAAAAGAAAAATAGTAACTCTTTACAAAATGGCTTCCATGGTAAGACCACATGGTTTTCATTTATGTTCAAATCAATGAATTATTAGATGTAATGAGTTATTACATCCAATTTTTGACAGTTATCATTATAAAATGAGTAATACAATGAATTAACCTAAAAGGTACCAGAGGGTTGGTAAATAAGTGATGCCATTCTAAACAAATGACGAGACACCTAACATACTGTAGCTTTTGCATTTGTCTAGTGCTCTTCATCTTCATCATCTGACACATGAACAATTCAAATTTTTCAAATATAATTTAAAATAATACTCTTTTGTGTAACAGTAACAATTACAGTTTGGGGTGACTGATATTTATTTTATGTTATTAACTATAATCAATTATTGTTTGTTATTGTGAATCATATTTATTTGATGAAAAAAAGACAAATTGGATGAAAAGTGATAAGTACACGGTCCCACTTCCATGTATGATTATAATAATAAGACATTTCCTTGAACTTAGGCTTCTAAAAATGCTACAATTATATATTGAACATTGAAGTAAGAAAATGTATTTAATGTTTAAAAGTATATACTATATTTTCTGAACATATACAAGTAATATGCCTGTTATGTATTTCAACATCAGCCAAACTAACTGACAGCATTTTCACCATTTGTAGAATGAAAAACAAATATTACAAAAAAAACTAACAAACAAAGCACTTCAAAAGTACTAAAAAAAAACAAAAATACTTAAAAACACTTCAGAAGTACTACATACCTAACAGAAACCCTACTCAACTGCTCCAAAATACTACAATTGTTTTATTGAAACAATAAAAAAGCTACATAACCACTGCAAAATCCCTCAAACATACCACCTAAATACACCCTACATACCTGCTATGTTACAGGTTTTCCTGCACCTCACACCAACAGTGAAGTTTGTTACCTGGCTCAGGACACAATGTAAGTAATCGGGGCCAAATTGTACAAAAATGATCCCCAAACTTCTGGTGAGACTCATATGAAGCTTCTGGAGCTGGAGCTAATAAACTTGGTATCTTTAAAGCTATTGGGTGTTTAGTACTCTAAATTACATGTACTAAATGTATGATTAGCCATACAGTATGGCTAGTTCCACCATATTGTAAAATTTGTATTAAATACATCTTAACTTTGAAATATATCAACTTGATTTAGCTCAGTGGGACTGCAAAAGCTTCATATGAGTCTCAGTTGAAATTGGGAATGCATTTTTGTATGGAATGAGGAATTTGACCTTTGTTACTTAAATTGTACTTAATGTAATTAATGTCGTACTCAACATAATATATATATATATATATATATATATATATATATATATATATATATATATATATATATATATATATATATATATATATATGTAAAGAAATCAATCAGAGGTGGCCAACTCTCTAAAGAAGAAAATCACCAAGAAAAGAAGAAAATCACTTAAAATTGACAAATAAATGGTGGCAACAAAAGAAGGGCAAGATTTCACAAACGCTTTTTCAGTCTCCAAAGTTGAAAAAAGCAGTTGGGGTCCTCAAGAATCTCAACAAGGTGGAAATGTTCTGCACAGATGAGTGATCTGAGATGCCTCCACAAATGTTCTCCAACCATGTTAAACACTCTATAAAAAGGGTATGATGTTATTCCTTTCAGTGTCAGGGGAGAAGGGTGGTGTAGTGGTTAGCGCCGTCGCATTGCAGCTCCAGGGGCCAGACTCGATTGTGCATGGAGTTTCCATGTTCTCCCCGTGCTTAGTGGGTTTCCTCCCACAGTCCAAAGACATACAGATTAGGTTAATTGTGTGTTTGTGTGTGTGTGTGTGTGTGCTCTGTTATGAATTGGCCCCCTGCCCCCTGCTTTAGGCCCGCGGTGACCCTGAATCACCTTGTCAGCTTTCTAATTACAGGCCGATATCAAACCTTCCCTTTATTGCCAAGATTCTGGAAAAGGTAGTATCACAGCAGCTATGTTCACATCTACACAGAAATAGCATAAATGAACTGTATCAGTCAGGATTTAGGCCTCATCACAGCACAGAGACAGCACTTGTTAAAGTAGTAAACGACCTCCTATGGGCCTCTGATCAGGGTTGCGTCACTATACTTGTGTTACTGGACCTCAGTGCAGCTTTTGACACCATTGATCATAGTATTCTCCTTCACAGATTAGAAAAGGTAGTAGGAATTAAGGGAACTGCCCTCTTGTGGCTCAGATCCTATTTGACTGATAGTTATCAGTTTGTAGATTTAGATGGTGACCATTCCTCATGTTCTCAAGTGGAGTTTGGTGTTCCACAGGGTTCAGTTTTAGGCCCACTGCTTTTTTCCCTTTACATGCTTCCTCTGGGCAACATAATTCGTAAACATGGTATTAGTTTTCATTGTTATGCTGATGACACACAATTATATGTCTCAGCAAAACCAGATGAGAGAAACCAGTTTGCTAAAATCGAGCAGTGTGTGCAGGACATACGAGATTGGATGTTAATTAATTTTCTTCTGCTTAATCCTGATAAGACAGAAGTTCTAGTCACAGAACCACAAGTAGCTAGAAGTAAGCTTTCTGATCACACTGTAACTTTAGATGGCCTTTCTGTTCCATCAAGTGCAACAGTAAAAGACCTCGGTGTGATTATAGATTCCAGCCTTTCGTTTGAAGCTCATGTAGATAATATCACCAGGATAGCTTTCTTTCACCTTAGAAATATTGCCAAGATAAGAAACATATTGTCACTAAATGATGCAGAAAAACTAGTTCATGCTTTTATCACCTCTAGGTTGGACTATTGTAACGCCTTACTGTCTGGTTGTTCAACTATGTGTATAAACAAGCTTCAGTTAGTACAGAATGCAGCAGCGAGAGTCCTCACTAAAACCAGAAGATACGAGCACATCACCCCTATCTTATCTACACTGCATTGGCTCCCTGTGAAATTTCACATTGATTTTAAGATACTACTTTTGACATTTAAAGCCCCAAAGTTATGGAATAGTCTTCCTATTAATGTTCGGGACTCAGACACAGTCTCAGTGTTTAAGTCTAGGCTAAAAACCTATTTATTTAGCGCAGGATGTTTGTAAATAGATTAACCTTAGGTAAAGGAGCAGATCTGGGGGACTCATGGACGTAGAGTATTCTGGTGAACTGGTATGTTTAGATGCTGTCCTCCCCACTCTCATTGATCACTCAGGTTTGTTGACGGTGAGGTGATTGGTTGCTTTACATCTCAGTTCCCCCTCATGTTTGTGTTTCCTTCTGGCTCTCCCTTTTAGTTATGCTGTTATAGTTAGTCCTGCCGGAGTCCCTGCTTGCACTTTGCACTAAATATACATTCACCTTATACATGTTGACTGTGACCAGACCTAACTGCCATCTCTCCTTATTTTCTGTTCTCTCCTTTTCTGCTCTCTCCTCTCTCTCTCTCCCCCTCTTCTTTCCCTCTCTCTGTCTCTCTGTCGAGCTATACATGTCACTCCTGAGTTGCCAGTGATCCAGACCCCTCTGCCCTCTGGAGCCGTCTAACCCATCCTGGAGTCCTGCTTCTGGTTGGAGATCTCGTGGTCTGCCTGGATTCGTGTGGTGGCTGGGGATGGTTTCCATGAAGACTGTCCCGTCATCGATTGATGCTCTGGGGACCTGTGACTTCAGTCATTTGATAGCTCAGGACCGGAATCCCCTACAGTCTACCTGAGCCTCCAGGAACAAACTGGACTCCTTTTAATTTTAACACATCTCCTGTTATACTGAACTTCCAGTCTTACACATTATTATGCTGATCAATCCCTGCTCTCCGTTATCACCCAGATGAGGATGGGTTCCCTGTTGAGTCTGGTTCCTCTCAAGGTTTCTTCCTATTACCATCTCAGGGAGTTTTTCCTTGCCACCGTCGCCCTCGGCTTGTTCATCAGGGACAATCTTATCATTTTGATTCATACACATTCACATTTCATACAAACTTAATTCTTTTGATTGTGTAAAGCTGCTTTGCGACAATGTCAATTGTTAAAAGCGCTATACAAATAAAAAATTTAATTGAATACAGGATAAAGCGTATAGATGATGAGCGAGTGAGGGTCAGGGGAGACATTTCAAGTGCTGATATTTTTTTCTGCATTATTATGAAAATTTGTGCTAGCTGAAGACTGGTTCATCATTCAGTGCTTATGTGCTTCTATTTTACATGTATATCATATAGAACCAGCCCATCACTGATGACACACACACACACACACACACACACACACACACACACACACACACACACACACACACACACACACACACACACACACACACACACACACACACACTGCTCCTCCTGTGATGAGGAAAGGATTATCTCTATTTCACAAACTAAACCTATACCATCAGCAGTACAGTGACAACACCATGCCACAGTTACCATAACAACACACCAGTAACAATATTCAGGATCTCCCTAAGCAAGAGGGATTGTGTGTGTGTGTGTGACAGAGAGAGAGAGAGAGAGAGGGGGGGGGGGGGTCACTGAATCACTGAAGGTTCCTTACAAGTTTTAGCAAGTAGGATAGACAAACCACACACACACACACACACACACACACACACACACACACACACACACACACACACACACACAGAG
>CM059217.1:1000647-1138147 GCA_030347435.1 Clarias fuscus | reverse complement strand
CTTCACACTGCCCAAAGGAAAACGATTCATCTTGTCTGGAGCGTTCCAGCTGCTGGCCTGTATGGACATGAACACACACACACACACACACACACACACACACAACTGCAGTTGTTCTCGTTACTTACCTGACTGATCTCAAGCCACACCCTCACAATTTTTTAAATGTTTGAAGGGGCACTGAAGACCAGGGGTCCGTTCTTCGCTTGAAACATCCGAGATGAATTGACAGATCTATGATGAGATAATTACGATGCGGCTAATTCGGTTCTTCGACACACCTGTTGTTGATGATCAGTATCGCTGGATTGAGTTGTCTAGGATTATTGCGCGTTCGTGCGTTGGTTTAAAAGGCGACATGCATCGACAGTAGAATCACTGATCACAACCCCTGCGATTGGGTGACGAAATGGTAAAAGAGCAGCTCAATTTTTTTTCTCAAGCGGAGCAAAAGCTTTTATTAGAGGGTTATGGAGAATTTCAAACTTTAATAAAGATCATTTAAAATAAAGTTATTAAATACGTAAGTGCTGCTCGTGTTACATGTTATGTGTGTGTGTGTGTGTGTGTGTGTGTATATATATATCTATATCTATACACACACATCTCTCTATATGACACTCTCAAATCCTATTTGTATTAATTTAAAGTTAGCTGAACAAATTTGACAATTTAAGTAATCATAAGTACTTAAGTAACAGTAACAGTAAGTGTCACCTCAAAGTTCCAGCAGTTTAAATCTAAAGCGCTCTGGTGGCTCAGTGGGAGGTCCTGCGCCTGCCATGTGAAAAACCCGGGTTCGATTCCCGCGCTGGACTGAATTTACTTTATTTGCAACAAATTCAAATATTGATGGTTCTGTTTACTTATAATTACTTTAAAAATGATGTAACTGATGACCTCAAGTATTTTGAGTTTTGCCAACTTAATCAGGTTTACAGTGTAAAAGTGAAGTAGAAGAACAGAAGTATAGTAAGAAGTATATTGTCATGCTGTGCTAAAGGATCCTGTCTATCACACAATAAACGAGGAATTTGAGAAACTCTGCGTATAATCCTCACACCTTCAGTAACCGGTTGCTCTCATAAACGGACAAGACATGACTGAGACAGATTTGAGAAAATGACCTCCACTTATATAGACGCAATCGGGGGACAGAATGTTACATATGATTAGACACACACGGAGATTAACACACGAATGATGACCACACACACACACACACACACACACACACATGTATACATATACTGTATTTATGTTTAAATACATCCATCCATGCAAGATACTTTTCTTTTCCCACGTGAGTCAGTCCGCCTCAGTCAGTCATGATCTTTAACCAATCAGATGTGATCTCGCCATTTCAGCCCATCATAACCCGCCAGGAGCGCAGCCTAAATCCTGTTTACATGAAATAAACCTGCTCCCGAGCAGCTTTAAGCTTACGGACATGTCGCTACGACAGCAAGCGCGAGATTCGCTTCGAAGAGCGAAACAATCCGAGATCAGGACAAATCCACAACGATCACATCCGGCTAACTGAGTTAGCGACGTACGAAGAACGGACCCCAGGAAAGCGCCACTGTTTATTTTTATTTGGCCCCGCCCCTCTGTCAGGAGCTTCAAATTAGGGGTTTGAACAGGACACGACAGGACACGATAGATGGCAATGATCCACATCTCTAGAATTTCAGGTGGATCAAGTCTGCGTCCTAGTTTCTATAAGCTACAACTCCCTCTGGTGGGGAACTGCAGAGCAAAATAAGATTTAAAAAGTTTATTTAATTCAAAATGTAAAATTGAATTCAAAATGAATTGAAAGAATATGTAGAATTAAAAATAAACCTTTACAAACAGGCCTTCGAGAGGGGCAGCCAAGGTTCTGTTAAAAGGTTCTAGATTTCCATTTTGCACAATAGGAACTCTCTTTATATTATATCTTTTCATATTTTCACTTGTCATATTTTAAAAAAGAATCCGTTAAGGGTTCAGTGGATAGATACAACTGTTAGTTTTCTAAATTAAATATGGAAAAGGAGTTTAAAAAGTTTCCCCCAGAAAAGCATCTAATGGACTCTTAAGAGTTCCACGGCTGGAAGAAGTTGTCCCAGAGGAGACCTGAGGATCATTGAAGAATTCTAGCTTTGCTATTCATTTTTGAGAGATCTTTTGATCTAAAATATATATTTGATGTGTTGCATATTTACCAAATGCTGGAACACACTGCCCTCTGGTGCTGAGGGTAGAAATTTCTCTTTTTCATGTAGAAGCCAACCATCAAAACAAACAACAATAACACCATAACGCCAATAATAATAATAATAATAATAATAATAATAATAATAATAATAATAATGTTTCCTTTTTGCTATTTATTTCTCTTTTTATCTCTCAGGTCTGTGTATCATGATCGCTGCCTCTATCTACACTGATATTTTCCACAAGGACGAAAATGGATGGCACGGGCCGAGTTTCATCATCGCCTGGCTCGCCTTTGCTCTCACCTTCATCTCCTGCATCATCTACTTTGTCCTACGCAAGAAAACAACCTGAGGAGCTCACACACACTCAGCTAAACACTCCTACACACTCCTGTACACTACTAACACCCCCTCGGCCCCCACGAAATAAAGAATGGATTA
Organism: Clarias fuscus; assembly: GCA_030347435.1. Lineage (NCBI taxonomy): Eukaryota > Metazoa > Chordata > Actinopteri > Siluriformes > Clariidae > Clarias > Clarias fuscus. Next base: position 1,135,505 of record CM059217.1, on the reverse strand, counting down.
GTTCTTTAAAATAAATTTAAATTAAGCTGTTACACTTGTGGGGAAACTATTTAGATTCTATATTATTATGGACCACTTTTATAATGTTAAAAATACTTTTTTAATTTTAATTTTATCGGGGTGAATATGTACATGTCCTAATGAATTACAAATAACTGGAAATGTATTGTGTACTCGTTGTTTTAATATGAATAATCCAGTTTGCATAATGTTTATTTGCTAAAGAACTGTCTAGTGTAAATATGGTGTCATTTAGTTATCAGTTCTTGTGCACTTCCATTTTGTTTACACACACACACACACACACACACACACACACACACACACACACACACACACACACACACACACACACACACACACTACACAACTTATTAAATAATGAATGGTCCATTCTTATTCTTATTAAATTTCTATACTAAAAACCTGTTTCTACACACTTATGTTACTTATTTTTATTTTTCATCAGGCAAATTCTTATTAAACTAATAAAATATTTTTGTTAGATTCTGAGGATCTAAATGTCATCAGATCAAACAGTGTGTGTAAATGATTGTGAAAAAAAGTACACGAAGAATGATTAGATTAGCCTTTAGTTAGATTAGTTTTTATTTTTGTTACATTGTTGTTTTTATGCAGTGTGTATTAAAGTTTCATTCAAAAGTAGTGTCTGTATGTGTGTGTGGTGGGGGGGATCCTGCTATTGTTGTCCTGCTATCCTCTGTGTTTGGGTCATGGACTGCAGAGTTGATCTGATAATAATCTGGCCATAACATTGACCCAGCAGATTTCAAACAGATGAGACTGGCTCTTGAAAAGCCAGTGGCCCTTCATCTGGAGACATTAACAATGTCTTCAATGAGCAATGAGCTTCTCAGGCAACAGGCAACCTCAGGAACTCTTTCTTCAGGCACAAGCACCGACACTCAACAGGAGCCATGCTTACCTGCACCACCCACTTATGGATGGGAGCCAGGCACATGCTGATCATTCCTTTCTCAGTGCTCTCTAATTATTCCCCCCCCCCCCGATTTTCTTCCTAATTTAGTCGTGTCCAATTCCTCCCCGTCACTAGGGGGCTCCACATTAAGGCTACTACTCCCACTCTGCCGGGAGGGCCGAAGACTATCACGTGTTTCCTCCGAACCACGTGACCCCACCCGACCGAATCTTTTCGAGCTGCTCGCTCACTCACCGTTGGGGGCGGAGTAACACACTCGGAGGACAGCGCTATCCGCTCCTTCCGCTTGCGTGAGCTCACAGACGCCCCTGATTGGCTGTAGAGCTCCCTCTGAGACCTCCGGCTGCGAGAGGTTACATCATCACCGGGGATTCGAACTGGCGATCTCCGGATGATAGCGCGACCACTTTACCACTGCGCCACCCGGAGGCCCTGCTCTCAAATTTTTAAGCTGTAGGCCTTTTCTTTTTCCTTGGAACAATCCAAGATGGCCTATGTCATAACTCTCCTCATAGGAAGACCTCGGAAATGGAGCACTGCTTTTTGTGATGCTCAAATGAGCTTCATGTAGAAACATTAAAAGAAAATATTAGGAGAACTCCACACCGTGAAATGTTTATATTTCAAAAAATATAATGTAAATAATATATGAATTGTTGTAGATTTCCCATTTGCATCATAAAAATCCTTTTTCCTAAATTTTGCATTTTTACTCAGTATAGGCTTTAAAATAATCATTCAAGGGTTTCTGGATAGGAACAATTTCCTGATAAGTGTTCCCTCAGATCCATCCAATGAGTTCTTTCAATGAACTCTTAAAGGTACTAAACGTGACTTTTTATTCATTTTTTAAGAGTAAAATGCTTCAGGGAAGAAAAAAAAAAACATTCAAGAGTTTTGTAGTTAGATAAAAGAGTTCTGCTGAGAACAGATAAAGTTTTTTACGCAGAGCTAAGCACTGTTGAAGAGTTCTAGCTTAGTTATTTATTTTCTAAGCGTATGGTTGCTTATATACCGTATTACTTTTCTCCAGTTTCCTCAGGGAAAAAAAAAGGAATGACAACAACAAAAAACAAAACACTTGAGTCATACTTTGACTAGTCAACATTTTAAACAAGGCGGTGAGTGAGTATGGTCATTTTATCCTCACACAGATTAGGCTAACAGATGTTTCCAAATTGCACGTAGTGTGTATGTGTATTTGTGCGCCCCTCCAGGGTGTAGCCTTCCTCATGCCCTGCATCCCCAATGATTGCATTTGACTAACATTTGCTCCAAGCCTCCCATGACCCTAAACAGCATTGGAGTTCCCTTTCAAAAGCTACACTCGATGCTGCGTGAAAACGCTAAGGGAACATCTCTTTGTTCTCCGGTTGTGAAGCCTGTGTGTATAAAAACGCTGAATACTTCGGCTTATAACCTCAGTCAGATGACGTCTAAATGCTAAACCTACTGAGTACTTGGAAGCCCTCGAAAGTGCTTTTGGAACTGCAGAATCATGAGATGATTTGTATTTTGCTTTTCGTCTGATGCAGCAGCAACCTGGAGGGAAACAGTCAGAGTTCCTCAGACGATTAGAGCGCACTCTCTCTAAAGTGGTGCAGAGGGGCGGCCTCCCCCAAACCAATATGGATAAAGCTCGTGTGGAACAGTGGCTGAGAGGGGCAGTTGCTTCTGACCTTATGCTGATTCAGCTTGGCTTGAGAGAGCGAAAGAACGATCCCCCTACATTTCTGAAACTCTTGAGTGAAATAAGATCTGAGGAGGAATATGAGGCTTCAAGGATGAAGATCAACACTTCAGTACATGCAATACAAACAAAACAGACAGCTGATGTGAAACATTCTGAGATTCAGAGCCTAAAAGCTGAAATGAAAGAGCTTAAGTCCCTTATTTCGTCAGTTGTGGTCCCACCAGTGGAAACTCAGGAGGAGTGTCCTACAAATGCGCTTTTAGTTACTACACCATCAAATGAAAGGGGTCAAGATTGTGAACTCAGAGATTTAAAGAAACACGTGAAAAGACTACAGCACAAACTAAATAAGAAAGTCACTGCAGCAGGTACTTCGGTCAATCCAGCTACAGTTTCAAAAGTTGAGGCTTCACCTAAGACCAGTAGTTTTCCTAGTAGACCCTTTAGACCTTCTGAGGATCAGTTTTGCTACCGGTGTGGAGGAAATGGACACTTTGCAGCAAAGTGCCATTATCCCAAGAATCAAACCAAAGTTATTAAAAGACTGATTCAAGCCTTAAAGCTATAGAGAGAAAATCAGCCTTCTACTAACAGCTACTTTGTCCCAGCCCCCGAACTGCAAAACAGACTCCTGTCATTGTTGGAACAAACATCAGTCATGTCAGAAGCCTAATCAAGCAATGCAGAGAAAGTGGTTTAGATATCACCCAGACATTAGGGATAGAAGCTGGCCATGCAGATGAGATTGTAGCTAATGATTTGGCCCCACCCATCTGTGTTCAAGATGTCAATATTGGTGTGGTGATGTGGCAAGGTCCTGGTTCTCTGACTTTACCCCTGGGGAGGATTTACAAATTGTTTGTAAAGTTGACTTCAAGCAGCCGGTGGGCAAAGAAATCCTGCTGGTTGATGTATCCTCATCAGTTTCACTTCCAGCCAGTGTGTTATTGCAACCCATGGTGGTTCCAAGCTATGCAGTGAATGTCAACAATTTTAGAATATTAGTACAGAACCAGTCCTTAAAGGAGACAATTGTACCAGTAGGAACAGTGATGGGACAACAGTGATGGTACCCCACCGAAAGTGTCACTGCTGTTTCTTCTGTTAAGACACAGTCAACCAGTTTTGATGTCAACCAGATTAATTTTGGAGACTCTCCTGTTGCAGAGGAATGGAAAGAGCGACTGCGACAGAAGCTGTCCAAAAAATCCAATGTTTTCTCCCTGACTGAATGGGATGTTGGGTTAGCTAAAGGTGTAGAGCACATCATCTGAATGACTGATCCCAGACCTTTCAGACTGCGTTCTCGGCGACTTACCCCTGCCGACATTGATGATGTGAGGAAACACCTGCAGGAGCTCCTCTGTGCAGGCATTATTAAGGAGTCTTGTAGCCCCTATGCTTCCCCAGTTGTGATTGTACGGAAGAAAAATGGGACTATCAGGATGTGCATTGATTACAGGCTACTGAATAGCCGGACAGTTCCTGATCAGTATACCACATCTTGCATCGATGACCCGCTGGACTCCTTGTCTGGAAGCAAGTGGTTCTCGGTGATTGACTTAAGAAGTGGTTATTACCAAATATCAATGGCTGAGGAAGACAAGGAGAAAACTGCATTTATCTGCCCCCTAGGGTTCTTTCAGTTTGAGAAGATGCCTCAGGGCATAACTGGAGCACCTGCTACTTTCCAGCGATTAATGGAAAAGACAGTTGGTGATATGAACTTGCTCCAGGTCATACCTTGTTTACCTTGATGATTTAATTATCTTTGGAAAGATTTTGGAAGAACACGAAGAGAGACTTCTCAAGGTTCTTGACCGACTTGAGGAGGCTGGGTTGAAGATCTCTCTAGACAAGTGTCAGTTTTGTCAGCCTAAGGTGAAATATCTTGCACACATTGTGTCTGCTGATGGTGTTTCACCTGATCCAGAAAAGATTAAGGCTGTGACGAACTGGCCACAACTCACTGAACTAAAAATTGAATCGTTCTTGTGTTTCTGTGGGTATTACTGGAGATTTATTGCCAACTATGCTTCCATTGTCAGGCCGCTGACTGAGCTACCTAAAGGCTATGCCCCAACCCAAAAGAGCAAAAAACGTAACAAAGATCCTACCAAGTGCTACCTGAGAGAGTCAGAGCCCTTTGGCAGCAGATGGGATCAGTCTTGTAATGATGCATTTCACCAGATCATATACTGTCTGACCCATGCACCAGTGTTAGCATTTGCTGATCCTGAGAGGCCATACATCCTACATGTGGATGCTAGCTTGCAAGGGATTGGAGCTGTTCTCTACCAGGAGTATCCTGAGGGTTTAAGACCTGTAGCATTTGCCAGCAGGAAGCTGAGCCAGTCTGACAAACGTTACCCAATACACCATTTGGAGTTCTTATCCACCACAGCCCACTTAAGAGATAAGTCTCACAATTACCTATATGGGGCACGGTTCACTGTACATACCGATAACAACCCCTTAACATACTTGCTCACAACAGTCAAACTTAATGCAGTTGGACACAGATGGCTCACTGCCTTATCCACATATGAGTTTAGCATGCAATACAGACCTGGCAAGCACAACATAGATGCAGACCTTCTCTCTAGAAACTTTCCTGATGGAAATGACACTACAGATTGGGAGACAATACCACAGGATGGTGTTAGGTCCATATGTCAATGAGTCTGTACACCCGGATCTTCAGCTAGTTTAACCAGATACTTGGATCAGTTAGGAGCATTCCCTGATTGTATTCCTGACATCTACACATATCCAGTGCAAATAGAATTAAGGTCGTTAGAACACATGTCAAAACCAGAAATCGTACATGCTCAAAAGAATGATGCAGTAATAGGCCCTGCTGTCTAAGCCGTTGCACAGCAGAAATGGCCAGAGAACACTGATAATAATACAGAATTTGGTCAGTTGAAACGAGAAGCGGATATGTTGATGCTAAAGGAGGGTCTACTCTATAGATTGAATAAACGACTTTCAGGCAAAGAGTACACACAGCTTGTCTTGCCAAAAGAGTTTTGTGAAGCCGTATTGAAATCAATACACAATGATATAGGGAACCTGGGTATAGAAAGAACCACTGATCTCCTGAGAAGTAGATTTTTCTGGCCCAAAATGTCAAGAGATGTAGAGCAACACATAAAGAATTGTGGGAAATGTATCACTTGTAAGGCTCCTGTCCAAAGAGTAGCTCCACTACATCAGATCATAAGCAATGGACCAATGGATCTTGTATGTATTGACTTTCTTTCAGTGGAACCAGATTCCAAAGAGCACTGTTTTAGTGGTTACTGACCATTTCACCTGGTATGCTCAAGCATTCCTGACAAAGAACCAAAAGGCTCAGACTGTAGCAAAGATCTTGGTTGAAAAGTATTTTGTACATTATGGCCTGTCTGCTAGGATCCATTCCTATCAGGGCAGAGACTTCGAGAGCCATTGATCAAAGATCTCTTGAAGATGATGTGAGTCTGTAAATCACAGATGACTCCATATCACCCACAGGAAGATCCACAGCCAGAGAGGTTCAACTGAACTTTACTAGCAATGCTAGGAACACTGAGCCAAGAGAAGAAACGCCAATAAAGTCAACATGTGGCACATTTGGTACATGCCTACAATAGCACTAAATGTGATGATACGGGGTATTCACCCTACTTCTTGATGTTCGACAGAGAAGCCAGACTCCCAGTAGACTTGTGCTTTGGTACATCTCCAGATGGGAAAGGATATGGTCACACAAAATATGTGGCAAAGTTAAAGGAAGACTTGCAGAGAGCTTACCAACTAGCGTCTGAAAACGCAGACAAAACTCACCAAAAGAATAAGAAGTCATATGATAAAAGGGTGGGTTTTCAGTCACTGGAAACAGGTGACAGAGTGCTACTCAAGAACCTGGGGCTGAAAGGCAAACACAAGTTACAGACACGATGGAGTCCCATTCCCTACATTGTATTGGGGAAAATGTCCAACTTGCCTGTTTATAAGGTGAAACGCAAGGTGGGGAGGGACATCAAGACAATCCATAGAGATCACGTCCTGCCGATAGGTCAGTGAGTGCGACTCCCAAGGATGGTGATGCGCCTAAAAGGCCAAAGACTAGAGCTAAGACTTCCAAGAAATGGATGCAAACTTCCCTGGAATCTCAGACAATCTCACAGGCGTCCCTAGATTCAGATTCGTCCTCTGACTCCAAGTATTGTAGACCCACCAGACCCCGTTATACGCATTCAGAAAATGTGAAGCAAGCAGCCAGAAGGGTGGTAGAGCTCTCAGCTTCTCTAGAAGAGGAGGCAAGTGCCCTTCCTCAAATGAACGAGGGTCAGGAAGATGGTTCAGGAGAGGGATCTTGGCATGAAAGAGAACAAGAGATTAGTCAGGGTTCTCATTCTCATGCTCAAAGTGATCCAGATCAAGAAGAGTCTGGACCTGACACAGATTCTGATACTACTGACGCACTATGCCCAAAGGAACCAGATAGTTCTAGTGTTTTGGGAAAGCGAATGTCTAGTGACACTGACGCACGTCCAAAGAGAGCTGTGAAGCCTATTGTTAAATTAACCTTTGATGAGCCAGGTAAAGGCCGAGATCAGCCGATTACCATTATACACAGAGGTGTTGTGATTAAAATTGGAAAAGGATAGAAAAGTAGATAAGCCTTAGCCACCCTTTCCCACTTCCTGTTATTGAGTTAAAAGTTCACCAGGAAGTTAAAAGGACACCAGACATTTAGAAGGGGGAGGGTGTAGCCCAGATATTAATAGGTATAGATGTATAAATAAGTAATGCATAAATAAGTGTTATTAATAAATAGGTGATTTATATGGTTACATATTGATTTACTAGTACATGGTTAAAAACATATATTGCCTATTGTGCTTTAAAAAATGCCAAGTTCATGGTATAGAAAGTTAAAACTTTTGAATGTTAAAAATGTGCAAGATGTGTATTTGTACTTATGTTTCTGTTATAAAGTTGTTAATTTTTGGGAGCTCATTTCCTACAAAGTGTATAAGAATGAGCAGGCTTTTATTTATTTAGTTTTGTTAAAACCGCAAGTTTGGCACGGAAAAATAGCGGAGGGATAGCGGAAGAAAAGACGGAGAAGAAAAGGGACGGAGAGGAGAAGCGGCTGAGAGGAGAAGCGTGCTAATGACGCAGTTACAAAGTCAACAGCTTTAAGTTGTGTTCTGTCAGAGTTTAATTATAAGTGTGAGACTGTCGGCATGATCTTCTAAAACAATACGGACTTCTGTGAGAGACTGAGGAGTTCGGAGAGAATTTCCTTGAGTTTAATATTTTCTGGATACCGGCTCGTTAATACAGTGAGGGGAGTTTAGCCACGTGAACAGACTGAGTGAGTTCGCTAACTCAGCTCCACGTGCGTCCGGGGACTGTTGCTAATCTGGAGATACGGAATAACTGTGTGAATGTGATCGACAGAAACTGGAAATTGGAAAGCCAATTGATTTACTTTATATGAAACTTTAATATTTGTTTAATTTGTTTTATTGTTTAATTAATTAAACTTGAATATATATATTTTTCTAAACAAGCTTAGTGATTGTTTATTCCTGTTTATGCATAAAAAATACTATTGTGACTTTGAATTGTGAGTGCACATATATGTTTTATTCTGTGCTTATAGTATTTTTTATTTAGCAATAGAGGTATATATTGTCATAGTGACCCAAGTCTTATTATATTAAAATAATAGAATAGTAAGATAGATTAAAAGGACTCAGGGCCCCTTTCTACATATGTTCACAGTAGCTGGGCTACATAATACTGTACTGTTTAAAATGGTACTTTAAATTAAAGTGATGCAGTACTAAATAATTTATTTTTCATGAAACCTTGAATGTTAAGGTGTCTTTTCTATTAGGAGAAAAAAAAATTTTTTTTACTTTACTGTTCAGTGTTCAAAATAAAGTCAACCTGTTCACTAGAATTTCTATTAATTTGGCATGACATCAGTTCAGTAATATTATCCACACTTGATAAAACAGTATCTGTTCTTTACTTTAATATTAGTGTTCCAGAGAGTATCAATTAAAGTTTAGATCTCTAATAAAAGTGTTCAGATACAATTATTCAGTAGTAACAGTTGTTTTGTACATTAATTTGAAATTATGTATCCTCTAGTTGATTGATGTGTGAAAGTCCATAGTGATCATGAAAACCAGGCGGGCGGGAATTGACAAATCAGATTAATTTAAAAGAGGAGAAGAAAAAGTAGTGGGATTAGAACTGATTCATAGGTGAAGCTCAGAAACTCCTTTCTCCTTCACTACATTTCAAATACTGAAGGCAAGATCTTAGACAATATCATGATGTTGGAGCACAGTTGCTTTGTTTTCTTTACAATTTGGTTAAAACAGTTGATTTTAAAAACTTATATTTTATTGTTCTTCAGCTTATCACATTATTTTTAAACGGCATTTAAAAATCCTTTTCTATGCTGCAGAATAAAGATGAAAATGCTGTTCCTGAGTCTAGTTCTTGCTGTTCTTGAGTGGTGAGTGTAAACTGAACTTTCTGAGAAATTTCCATATTTCAAATAAACAGATGTTTTTTTAGACTATATTTGTCAATACTCCTGACTTGCTCTCCTGAGCAGATCACATTTCATGAAAAAATTTATGCAGAAAACAATGAGAATCCGAAAGGTTCACATATTTTTTCTTGCCACTATAGATAGAAAGTATCTATCTATCTATCTATCTATCTATCTATCTATCTATCTATCTATCTATCTATCTATCTATCTATCTATCTACAGTCGTGGCCAAAAGTTTTGAGAATTACATAAATATTGGAAATTGGAAAAGTTGCTGCTTAAGTTTTTATAATAGCAATTTGCATATACTCCAGAATGTTATGAAGAGTGATCAGATGAATTGCATAGTCCTTCGTTGCCATGAAAATTTACTTGATCCCCCCAAAAAACTTTCCACTGCATTTCATTTCTGGCATTAAAGGACCTGCTGAGATCATTTCAGTAATCGTCTTGTTAACTCAGGTGAGAATGTTGACGAGCACAAGGCTGGAGATCATTATGTCAGGCTGATTGGGTTAGAATGGCAGACTTGACATGTTAAAAGGAGGGTGATGCTTGAAATCATTGTTCTTTCATTGTTAACCATGGTGACCTGCAAAGAAACGCGTGCAGCCATCATTGCGTTGCATAAAAATGGCTTCACAGGCCAGGATATTGTGGCTACTAAGATTACACCTAAATCAACAATTTATAGGATCATCAAGAACTTCAAGGAAAGAGGTTCAGTTCTTGTTAAGAAGGCTTCAGGGCGTCCAAGAAAGTCCAGCAAGCGCCAGGATCGTCTCCTAAAGAGGATTCAGCTGCGGGATCGGAGTGCCACCAGTGCAGAGCTGCTCAGGAATGGCAGCAGGCAGGTGTGAGCGCATCTGCACACACAGTGAGGCCAAGACTTTTGGAAGATGGCCTGGTGTCAAGAAGGGCAGCAAAGAAGCCACTTCTCTCCAAAAACATCAGGGACAGATTGATCTTCTGCAAAAAGTATGGCGAATAGACTGCTGAGGACTGGGGCAAAGTCATATTCTCGGATGAAGCCTCTTTCCGATTGTTTGGGGCATCTGGAAAAAGGCGTGTCCGGAGAAGAAAAGGTGAGCGCTACCATCAGTCCTGTGTCATGCCGACAGTAAAGCATCCTGAGACCATTCATGTGTGGGGTTGCTTCTCATCCAAGGGAGTGGGCTCACTCACAATTTTGCCCCAAAACACAGCCATGAATGGTACCAAAACACCCTCTAACAGCACCTTCTTCCAACAATCCAACAACAGTTTGGTGAAGAACAATGCATTTTCCAGCACGATGGAGCACCGTGCCATAAGGCAAAAGTGAGAACTAAGTGGCTCGGGGACCAAAACGTTGAAATTTTTGGTCCATGGCCTGGAAACTCCCCAGATCTTAATCCCATTGAGAACTTGTGGTCAATCCTCAAGAGGTGGGTGGACAAACAAAAACCCACTAATTCTGACAAACTCCAAGAAGTGATTATGAAAGAATTGGTTGCTATCAGTCAGGATTTGGCCCAGAAGTTGATTGAGAGCAGCCCAGTCGATTTGCAGAGGTCCTAAAAAAGAAGGGCCAACACTGCAAATACTGACTCGCAGCGGCGGCAGGTCGCTTTCCTCGAAGGCGCCGTGCAGCGGCGGCAGCTCGCTGTCCACAAAGGTGCTATGCAGCGGCGGCAGCTCGCTGTCCACGAAGGTGCGGTGCAGCGGCAGCAGCTCGCTGTCCTCCTCGCTGCGTGACCACGGTGGCGACGGAGGAAGCTCACTGTCCTTGAAGGCGCTGTGCAGTGGCGGCAGCTTGCTGCCCTCCTCGCTGCGTGACAACGGCGGCGACAGAGGAAACTCGCTGTCCTCCTCGGTGCGGTGCAGCGGCGGCAGCTCGCCCTCCTCTTCGGCGCAGTACAGCGGTGGCAGCTTGCCGTCATCGACGAAGCAGCTACGCGGCAGGATATAGAGCTTGCTGTCGTCACCGCAGCTGCGCGGCGGAAAAAAGAGCTCGCCGCCATCGTCATCGCTGCAAAGCTCGTCTTCGCTGTTGCTGCTATATGGCGCATAGAAGAGCTCACTGTCGTCGTTGCTGAACGGCATGTACACGAGCTCGCTGTTGTTGTCGCCGTCACAGGAGAAAGGAGCTGGCAGGTCTGGGCGACTAGTGAGGCTGGCTGGCAGGTCTGGGCCTTCCCTTAGACTTAGCTGCAGTAGCAGCCCTTGGAGTGTAGCTACCTGCTCCTGCAGGTCACGAATGCGCCCTTCATTCCTTTTGGCGCACCGCCCAAAGCTGCTCCAGTCACACTGGGAGGCTGCTCCTTGCTGCTCGTACTCCTCACACTCCGTTCTCCCTTGCCGCTCGGTGTGGGGCGCCTCTGTGCCCTGGTCCCCGCCAAACATAGACCTCCTGGTCTTTACCCTCCAGTGGGTGCGGGGACTAACGTCACCCCGAGCTGCGCCATCTTGGAACGGCGTGCGTCGTATTGCCAGCCGGCAGCCATCCCAGTTTAGCTGCTCTCTCAGCTCCTCCTGCTCTGCGATTACCTGCGCTCCCCTGCCAGGTCTCCTTTTCCTTGCTCCTCCTCGCCGTTTGCCGCTACGCCGCTTGGTAATCCGGCCGCTCTCCGCGTCGGCTTCCCAAAGATCAAACATCATAGCCCCCCCCAAAAGAATCTCCCTGGGAGGCTCCTCCGCTATGCCTCTGGTTAGGTCTTGGAATCTGTCACGTTTGCGGGTGCGAGGCATAAATGCAGAGGTCTCGGTTGTTTTAGAGAATTATGTTTTTATTTATAATACAGAAATCAAACAAACAAATATACTTTACTAGTAAAACAAACCAAAACACGTAGCGCTTCAAGGAAACACTAACTAAACTTACTGACATATACTAAGGGTTAAATAAACAGTTGCAAGACAACGGAACAGAACAAACACAAGCTATTTATGAAGAAACTAATAATCAACTCGTTCAGGTGAGCGTCCACGTCACCTGACCGAGATGTATAATGGGAAATGAAGTACCAAAACGAAACTTAAGAAAACTACAAACAAAAAGGTCTTTGGGTGCTTTGGCGCCCTCTAGGGGTTATCCCTGACAGTAAACTAATACTACACTTACACATTTACAGAATTTGCTGACTTTAAATACGAGAGAAGAATGAATCCTAATTAGCAGTGACATCTACAAAATGTTATATAGTTGTGTCCTTGTGTGTGATCTGCATCCTCCTCCACCGGTGATGCTGATATTTATTAGGGAGAAAAGAGTGAATATTATCTCATTAGGATGATTTAAATAAATTAATAAAACAATATGTGAATTGATTAATGAATTAAAACCATAAAATCAATATTAATTAGAAGTAGATCTTTGTAGAACGTTTAGTATTTGTTTTCTGGTCCCCACTCTGTTACAGGTTCTGCTCTGCAATGCAATTGGTGTTACCCAGGTGTGAGGGAAAAATGTAACCCGATTCCTGAAACCTGCAAAACGGATTATTTCTGTGTGAGCTATACTGGACAAGATCCAGTTTTTAACACACACACACACACACACACACACACACACACACACACACACACACACACACACACACACACACACAAATTTTATTTGTCACATACACAGTACGATATGCAGTGAAATGCTTAGACAACTGCCCTGACCTTAAAACAAGACTATTAATAGGAATAATACAAAAAAGTTACTTATCTAAGAAAGAATATCTATATAGGAAATAAATATTAAAACAAAAGTAAATTTGAGAAATATATATAAGTAAATTTAACTAAGAAAGAATAAAATAAAATATAAAATATCTGTATGATACAAAATACAAAATATACACTATAGGAAGATATAAGAAAAATATAAGAAAATAAGAAAAACCTAACTGTACAATAGAAAATATAGACTTGTGGGAATGGAGTGAACATAAAAGAACGGAATGTCCGGTGGTGTGCAAATATGCAGTGGCTTGTGTGCATATTTAAAGTGTCTTATTTGCATAATGTCCATGAGTGTGCAGGTGTGCAGTGACCACTAGTGTGGCGAATGTCCAGAATGTCCAGAGTGAGTGCAAAAACATGTGTGGATGTGCAAAATGGATCAGTACTGTGTGGTGTACTGATTAAGAGACCGTATCACCTGCGGGAAGAAGCTCCTCTTCAGTCTCTCTGTGTTGGCCTTCAGGGAGCAGAATCGCTTTCCTGACCTCAACAGAGAGAACAGTCCATTGCTGGGGTGGCTGAGGTCCTTCATGATCTTCCTGGACTTGGTCCAGCACCGCTTGCTGTAGATTGAGTTCAACCTTGTAAAGTTCTAACTCCAAAGCCCAGCACACGGACTTCTGCAATTAGCAGACAGCTGACCCACGACATCTGTCATATAAAAGACGACCACTTTCCTAATTAATTAATTAATTAATTCATTTATTTATTTATTTATCAATCATGTATTCAGCAACAGCAGTTGCTTCATTCTCTTTAAGTATTTTTGTCAAATCATGTACTAAAGTAATTAATTCTTAATAAAGTCTTTTCAGCAGCTATTTAATTTTTTCAGTGTATTTGTGACAGGAGGCACATAGTTGTGGATCAGGAACACAAAAGCAGATGCATTATTTGGAGAATTAGTGCATTCATGTGATAGTGGTGGTGGCAGTGGTGGCTCAGTGTGTTAAGGCTCTGAGTTACGGATCGGAAGATCGGCGGTTCGAGCCCCGGCTCCGCCAGGTTGCTGCTGCTGGGCCCTTGAGCGAGGCCCTTAACCCTGTCTGCTCCAGGGGCGCCGTAAAAATGGCTGACCCTGCGCTCTGACCCCGGCCTACTAACAAGATGCTGGGATATGCGAAGAATAAAGAATTTCACTGTGCGGTAATGTATGTTTGACCAATAAAGGCTGACTTGACTTGACTTGACTTGACTAGTATTAGATGATCTTCCATGGTGGACCGAACAACACTCAGCATAAAAAATACAAAAGTCTCAGCCATCATCTGCTTTCCATGCATTACAAAATCATTTGGCTATGAAAGAAATAAAAATCACCCAGTGTATTATCCTAACATTAATATTTAGAGTTTTTTTTTATCATCAATTTAATTAATACTATAGAGTAATACCAGAATCTTGTTATAGTGCGAAACATGTAATTAGTAACCTTGTGTTAATGATGTTTATGCTAAAGCACTTAACACATTTCATATTTAATGGTGTGACTCCAATGAAAACAAGACTTACTTGTAATAATCAACCTGTTATCACTGGAAACACTATTTAGTGAATGTAAAACTATAATCAAAACAACACTTTACTTTGATGTCATTATTAAAACTTCAATAAGATGCTGTGTGTCTGCTGACCGATGGAAAAAGTCTTTTGTAATCTTATCTGGACATTTTTGTTACTGTGAAGCCTTAAATGAAACACTTTGAAACACTAAAATTCAAGGTCAAGTGAAGAATCCATACTGGTCATCAATTAAGAAGAATTCTAGTGCGCAGGTTGACTTTATTTTACACATTCAGTAACAAAGTAGGAACGACTTTGCCCTAATCTCCATTTTATCCTCCCAAAAGTTTATTAAGTTGTTAATTATTTTAATGCACTAGATATGATAAAGAAACGCTACATTCACATTCAACTTTTGAAGTACTGTTTAGTCTCACATTCAATAACTAGTGTTTTTTTTATATTGAAAACAACAGGTTGATTATTAAAAACAAACTGTTTTCATTGGAGTCACACCATTAAGTATGATGATTTAAATTTTAATGGAGTACAGGATTTGACTAACCAGAAGCTAAGAGAGAGTAAAGAAAATATAATACTGCTATTGATTCATACATGATTTAAAAGTAACAGAAAAAGCTAACATGAATCGTGTGGAGATTGTCTTTTTGACACTAATAGCAGAAATCCAAGTCACAGCACTGGACATTACATTGAGCATCTAGCTTTAGATGTTTGCACTCTCCCTTAGAGGCACACCGCTTCCTGTAAACTAGTGATGGGAAGCTTGAATCATTTTAGTGACTCGGTTCTTTGAATCTCATTCATCAAAATGAACAAACCTTTTTTTTTTTTTTTTTGAGTCATTTAGTTCATTTTGTTTCTTTGACTCGAAATAAGAATTTTTTTTTTTTTACATTTTCAGTAAACAGACCCCCAATGTGTAAAAAAACAAAACAAAACAAAAAAGTCATTGAATCTCATGAGAAATGGAAACTTGTAAATCAGTCAGATTCTACCAGAACTTTACATGGGGGTAAATTAAACTTTAATGACTTTTTTTTTTACACATGGTACTTGAGCACATAAAATAAATTAGAAATAGTTTAATAAAAATTTGCGTGTTTTATGGAAATTTTACTCAAAAATGACCGGTCATTGGAAATGAATACGTAAGACTACAGTTAGTGTATTCAAGCACATTTCTACACATTTCCCACACCTAAACATGCAGATGTCTTTGAGCACACACACAGACACACACACACACACACACACACACACACACACTTCTTATGCCGCTTTTTGGATTCCATGGCACCTTGGAATCTATCAATCCGATAATTTGTTGAAAAACAAAAGTGCAACATTGTCAACAGTCATATAACTTTATTGCCGTTCTGGTATATACAGCTTTATATGCCGCACAATTCACCTGAAGAAGTAGGTGGATTGGGTGAAGTGGATGGAGCTCCTGCCAATCACATTTACAAATGTCACTGTTGACATCACTGTTGATGAGCATCTCATTTTAGAGGTCGGTGCCCATTTAAGCAGTATATGCCAAACATCTATACCTATAGTAACTAAGTATATGTATAAAGATATGGGTAGCATGTAATGTAAAGACATGTAATTCCCAGAATATGCAAGTGTACACAGAGAAACTTGCTTATTTTCACTGTCACTATGTACTTTCACACACCAATCAACTAGAGGATACATCATTTCACACTAATGTACAAAACAAATCACACTGTTACAGTTACTGATGAGGTTTATTGCAATCTGGTACTCAGTGATACCTTTCAATGAAAATCACGGCCTACAGGATAAAGCGGTATAGAAGATGAGTGAGTGAGTGAGTGAGAAAATAACGCGGATAGTGACTGTAAAACCAGGTAGGAGGGAACTCGCACATCAGACAAATTTAAAGAAGGAATGATAAAGTAGAGGGACCAGAACTAATACACAGTTAAAGCTCAGAGAATCCTTTCTCCTTCACTACACTTGAAAACATTAAGGGTAAGCTCTAAAACAATAGCCTGCTATGGCGCTCTGTGGGATTTTTGTGCATTTGGTTTTATCATTTTTTTTATATGTTTATTTGCTTTCAATATGGTTATGAAATTATATTTTCATTTCTTATATTTTATAACTTTATGTTTTATATTTAGTCAATTCTTGCTTTTAAACATGATAATTAGAAATTAAATCTCTCTTCATGTTGCAGAATAAAGATGAAGATACTGTTCCTGACTCTGGTTCTTGCTGTGATGCTGATGAGCGGTAGAGTGTAGGAGTTTATCAAGGTCAGTCCTGTTTATTTGGGACACATGGCATTAAGAATTAGTAAATTAGAACTAGAATTAGAATTAGTAAATAAGAACTCTAAATATGTTTCCTGATTTCTGTAAATCTACTGTGTTTTCATTGGTATATGTGATTTAGAAATAAATGAATCATCAATATGCACAGTTTATCAAACCTTAACAATAGACCCCAAATAAACCGTACAATCTGCTTGACTAATACTAGGCCAAGGCAATGAGTAAATATAAATAAATAAACAAATAAATGAAAAATACTTAATCAGATCAGTAATGACAATAACCTGTCTGTTGAGATGTTGCTATCCTAAATAAATGTACATATGTAGATGTACATGTGTAATGTACTAGCATATTTCATGAGAATAATATCACATAGCTAGATAGATAGCTAGATTCCACCCACGCCAAATAAGCAGCTCTTAACAATCTGTACAGTATGTGGTATGAACAGACGGAACCTTGGATTATGAACGTAATTAGTTCCGGAAGTTCGCTCGTAAATCAAAACACATAAACCAAGTCAGATTTTTCCATAAGAAATAATGGAAACGCAAATGATTTGTTCCACAGACCAAAGAAATTAATACATAAAATACAAAAAAGTAACAACAAAAAAAAAGAACAACCTGTACTTTACCTTTAAAAAAAAAAGATAAATAAATAAATCCAAGACAGATAAGTGTTTCCCTTTGTGTGCGCAGGCACTGTGTGTGTGTAATTAGCCACTCCCCTCACCCTCTTCTCGTCTTACACAGTAATCCCCAACCCCCCCCCCCCCCCCACCACCACCCACCATCACCACTTTTTAAGTTTCACAACACACACACAACGGAAATACTGTTTTTACGGGAAGAATAAATAAGAAATCTTTATAATGACGCTCGACTGAGCGCAGACTCACTACTGTAAAGTAAAAATAAAACAACATAACGATGATGGGCCCAAGCACCCTGCGCCATCGCCACCCTGGGCGCACCGCACAACCCGTGTGTTATTTGAGTGTGTCAAGACATCGAAAAAAATCCATCGCCACCCGGTTGTACCACACAACATGCACACATCACTTACTATACAGGGCTAATATCAGTTTGGGCCCTAAATATTTGTTGTGTGTGTGTTTGTTTGTGTGGTGTGTGTGTCATGAGACTCACACACTAGGTGCGCAGGACCCTCTTGTTTACCTAAGGATTATTATTATTATTATTTATTTCATTTTTTTTAACATTATAACCCATAGTGTGTTAACAGTAGTGCTTGTGTTTGTGCATGTTTGTGTGTATGGTGTGTGCGTCTGTGTGTTAACATTAGTGATGTGTGTGTTATTAATCATTTTTCCACGGAAACAAAATCACGAGCTACGCCCGTGGCCCAGACTACCAGGCGTCCAAAGGGCAGCAGGTTCCAACCTGTCTGCCAAGTTTCGTGAGTTTTTGAGCATGTTAAGACCCCCAAAAAGTCCAAATGTGTGGAAAAAAAAAGATATAGTTGCAAGCAATGATGATGGGCCCAAGCACCCTGTGCCATCGCCCCCCTGGGCGCACCGCACAACCTGTGTCATTCGAGTCTGTTAAGACCTCGAAAAAAACATTGCCACTCCGTTGCACCTCACAACCTGCACACATCACACACTATACAGGGCTAATGTCAGTTTGGGCCCTAAATATTTGTTGATTGCGTTACTGTGTGTGTGTGTGTTGAGTTGAGTCCATGACATGCAGTGCGAAAGTTGTTCGGCTCAATGAGCTCTAAATGTGTACCGAGTTTTGTGTGCCTACATGAACGTGTGTGTGAGCTATCCAGCAAAATCTCGTGTGGGGGCCCCTGGGGGCCCCAGGGCACGTGACTCTCAGGCATCCTGATGGCAGCAGATTCCAAGTTTCATGTTTGCCAAGTTTTATGAGTTTTTGAGCATATTAAGACCCCCGAAAAGTCAAAAAGGGTGTAAAAAAAATCCTTAGGAAAACAAGAGGGTCCTGTGGACATATAGTGCTTGGGCCCTAATTAACCTGCACTTTACCTTTGAAAATAATCACGCACGACAGAGCAGTGTTTCTGTGTATAGCAGAGTGTGCATGCGTGTGTGTGTGTGTGTGTGTGTGTGTGTGTGTGTGAATGCGACGGGGGTGTGTGAAAGTAACGGGGGTGGGGGGGTGTGTCAAATGACGCGCGCACACTCAACCTGCAGGCTGATGCAGAAAGAGAAAATGGATCTTTAACCTCTCTACTGAGACTTTCTTTTGCTTTACACGCGCGCACACGTGTGCTATAATAAACAGGACACGCACGCCGTATATACGTGCATACAGACACAAAATAAAATATTTTTTAAGCGCACACGTGGTCACGCGTACTAAGACCAAGCAGGGGAGACGATTACCCACAATTCTGTAGTGCAAGAGAAATAAAAACCATTGGCTCAGTTGTGATCACTTGACGCTCGGTGTCAAAACCAGAAGCATATGCGTGATCCGTGATACTTGGTTCGTTTTCCAAGTCAAGATTTATTACAAATCTTTGCTTGCCTTGTGGAATGCTCGCAAACCGCGTTACTCGCAATGTATACACACACATATATACACACAAGGGAAGAAATAATACTAATAAACAGTTATGTTTACATAATAGGGCCTCTGAGTGGTGCAGTGGTAAAGTGCTCGTCCAATCATCCGGAGATCGCGAGTTTGATCCCCGGGTGATGCTGTAACCTCTCGCAGCCAGAGGTCTGGAGAGAGCTGATTGGCCGAGCTCTCTCAGAGGGGAGGATAGAAACTTAGTGCTCCCGCACAAATCACGGCTCTACAGCCAATCAGGAGCGTCTGTAAGCTTGTGCAGGCGGAACGACCAAATAGCGCGACCAGTTCAAAAAGATGCGGTTGGCTGGCGTCACGTGGTTCGGAGGAAACGCGTGATAGTTTTCGGCCCTCCCGACTGAAATGTAGTAGTAGCCTTAATGTGGGAGCCCCCTAGTGACAGGGAGGAATTGGACACGACTAAATTAGTTAGAAAATTGGGGTAAAAAAAAAAAAATGTTTACATAATATAATAAACACAGTTGTGTCCTGTGATGATCTCCATCCTCCTGCACCAATGATGCTGATATTCAGAGTGGGGAAAAAATGAATATATCAGAGGATTAACTTGATTTATTTAATTACTGTAATTGATTGATAGGTAAATTAATGAAGTAATTGATTAAAACCATACAAAACCTAAATGTTTTGAAAGTTTTGGTCTCCATGCTCTTTCAGGTTCTGCTCTGCAATGCAAAATGTGTTACCCACATCTGGGTGAAGAATGTAACCAGGTTCCTGAAACCTGCAAGAAGGGTTGATATCTGTGCCCGCTATAGTCCATTAATTATTCTCTGTAAGTTTCATCTTTTGTTTAGTTATCATTGCAGCTCTGAGACTGTTAATATAACACATTTAATACACACACATCTATTATATATATTGAAATGGGTTCGGGCCTCCGAGTGGTGTGGTGGTAAAGTGCTCACCCTTTCATCTGGAGGTCCCCAGTTCGATTCCCGGGTGATGCTGTAACCTCTTGCAGCCAGAGGTCTAGAGAGAGCTTACTGGCTGAGCTCTCTCAGAGGGGAGGGATGAGAGGTACTTAGTGATGGAGTGGATAGTGCTGTCTTTCGAGTTTGTTAAGCCACTCCCAATGGTGCGTAGCAAGATGTGTGGTCAGCGGTTCATCAGAGGAAACAATAGTCAACAATAGTCTTCGGCCCTTTCGACTAAGTGGTAGTAGCCTTAATGTGGGAGCCCCCTAGTGATGGGGAGGAATTGGACATGACTAAATTAGGTAGAAAATCGGGGGAAAAATAAAGAAAAAAGAAATGCGTTTGATGCAGCACCACAAACAAGGTCACGAGGCGAGGTCTTAGAGGAAAAGGATAACACACCAGTCTCTTATCGCTGGGTCTTGGGCAGGTGCACTTATGCTGGTAAGGTGGCTTATGCAGGTTTTCACATGGCATTGGCCCTTAAGGCACTCGAATGGCAGCGTCTTGCCTTTATCGCCTGTGAGGTGATGCGTGGCATCACCCTTCTTCCGAGCTGCATTCTGTTTGTGCAGGTCGAACAGTGGTGTCTCATCCCATGCCCTTGATTGGCAGTAGGCAGTCCACCCATCACTGTGTTCCAAGCTTGAACAGGTTCAGTGAGTGCTCTGTCTGGCCACTTTTTACGCAGTGGCCTCCATCAGATGGGTTTCCGATGCTCTGCATCTAGGACTTGTTGGCACCTTGATATCTGCTTGAGCTCAGTGTCTAAAAGCACAAAAACAAAGTGCCATCCTTTGCTTTTGGGTACTGTGTACCCTATTGTGATCTTGTGCTCTTAGACACTAAGATGGTGCATCATCAGTGTAGCATGTGTAGCATATGTGGCAATGTGATGGGCCCTCCTTATTGGTTTATAGGTAAGTGATTCATCGCGCACGATAACCTATCAGAATGGTTCTCGATTATATTTAAGGCGGGAGTTCTCTTACCTGGCGTACGCCACGACTAGGACCGCCCTCACGGTGTGCGCATGAGCAGAAGGTGTGTGGTTTGTGTTTGTAGCTATGTGGCTAATGGAGAGAGGCATGTATACTAAACTGCCGATATTTCTTTTCCCTTAGTGTGCGCAGTGGCCAGTTGATATCTGGTTGAGTCAGACTGTCCACTCTTACTTCTTACGTGCTGTGTATTGTGGCATCGAGTAATGTTAACTGGCGTTTGTTTACTACTTAGCCGTGGAACTTGTTCTGCGCATGCGCCCTTGTGCATGACATGTTTATGAGCTGTGAGCAGCGGTACAACTCGCGTGATAAAACGATTCATCCGGGTAAGTGAGTTTCGTTTTCTCTGGTTCATAGAAAATATTTTTTTTACTAATAGTTCTTTTCTTCCTGGCGCGATAAGGGTGTCTGATGCTGTGCCGGTGAACCGTTCAAAGGCGGAAGTATCTGTCTTCCGCATTGACGGAGGACGGCGCTGCTGTTTTTCTCTTCCGGTTTTGTTGTTTCGCTTTCTTTCTTTTTTTCTTTGTGCATCTGCTCCGGGTTATCGGTTACACCGTGCCTGTGGAGTGTGATCATGGATGGCTTGCTGTAGGTTTGGAGCTGCCCTGCTGCTACGGCTATCTGCATCTGTAATCCTTACGGATACTATGTTGTGTAACTTTTGGAGAACTCTGAATTTGATATGACTGCTGCAGTGAGCATCTAGCTCGAAATTTCTGTTTTTGGTTTATTTGTTATTTGTCTTTTTTTCTCCTTAATTTCTGTTTGTGTGTTTGTTGTAAAGAGAACTTTTGCTCTTTCATTAGTGTGTTTGGTTTATGTCCTGGATGTGTGTGATTCATTGTTGAATGTAACTCTGTCCATCTTGGGCACTGGGAGGCCGGGAGGTTAGCTATTTAGCTGGAGCACTGGTGTTATTAGAGCAGTGTGGAGTGCAGTGTTGCCTGGATTCACGGTTCACCTTGTGTTTGTGTGTGTGTGTGTGTGTGTGTGTAGACGCGTGTGTAATGCACAAGTGCACTCGTACTACCGGTACTTCATTTAACCTGTCCCAGCCATTGTGAAGTCTGTCTTTAATTTGGTTTTTTTTTTCTTCTGTTTTTGTGAGTATACAGAGTGCCTGGTTGACTTAAATTTAGCATTGTGTGCTAATGAGTTTTTTAAAATTATTTTATTGTGAAATAGAAAATAAAATTTTTGTACATTGTCCACACGTCTCTCTGGGTTCCTTGGCCTACAAACCTGTGTGTCTTAATTGGGTTATTTCCCCGGTTAACCTCGGGGTGGCGTAATCGTTTCCAAAGTATTTTTTTTCTAAGATCTCAGCACGGTGCCACACATACTTAAGCTGGTGCACAATCAGTGTTGCAAGCTCACATTTATTCCATCCTGAGGGTCTTTGTTGGCAGCTTTAGAGCAAAACTGTATATCCACAGAGCTGCACATGAACAAGGAAACTTAAATAAAACATCATACACTTTCAAAACAACAGAGTTTAACTGTGACACAATAGTTTTCATTATAACATCCTGAAACATCTTTACTAAACCACAAACATGTGTGTTCTAAATTAAATTCTATAAATTACATCAGTTCTTCATAGCGACTTATGTCCTTAGACGAACGACTTCACAGCATTTTTTTAAATTTTTGCCTCTATGAAAGATTGCAACTTTCTAAAAGTGCATGGTATCTTCCATGGCCAGTGCTGTGACACGGACTTCTGCAATTAATGAAGAGTTGAACTACGATATGCATGATCCAAAAGGCTCAAATCATCTCCTCATGATTCCTGTTAGATATTTTTGTTGCTTTCAAATCATGCATTCAGCAACAGCAGTAATATATTAAGTTTGCTCTCCCTTAGCTTTTGTGTAATCAATTCCTGTACTTTCTTTTAAAAAAAAGTCTTTGTACTCATGTATAATCAGTAATATTCTCTTAGTGCTGATTATGCTGAAGCACCTCAAACATTTCACATTTGTGTGATTCCAATGAAAATAATATTTTCTTCTTATGATTAGACTGTTATTAATGAAAACAGGGTAGTGAATGTAATCACTATAAACACTATAATCAAAACAACACTTTAAATTCAAGTAACGCTGGCAGGTTGGACAGGCTGGAGGAACCAAAAGCATGGTTTTTAAAGAGAAATTTTGCTGAAAGCAGATAAAAGAGAAACTTGAGCAAAAATAGAATAATCAAGGTGCAGTCAGGGATGGGAAACAGTGCAGGTTGGACACAGCTGTGGACAGGGGTTATGCAGATCAGTGCTGCAGAGCGCATGCAACTCGCAGGGTGAGAGCGGCTGCATGAGGAGACAATCAAACTGAATTCGAAAGCACACATCTGTAGTCCAAATGAGAATAATTCTGGGGATTCAGACAGAGCCATAGTCGAAAGCGGAAGCAAGAGATCAAAGCTGGTAGATCAGTAAGCGTAGTGAACAAGTTTAATCCGAGAGGCAAAAAGGTTTGACAACGTGAAAGAATGAGAATATAATTGTTATGCACACTCGTAACACGACCGGCACTAGGACCCGGAAGTAGGACGGTCGTGAACCAGGAAGTATAAAAGGAGACAAAATGGCGCTTCACATTGCTCAGTCATTGAGTTCGCCCATGCCTTTGCCGACGCTTCGCTAACTCACCGATTCGGGTTGCTTTTTTGATTGAGTGTGTGTTGCTAGAACGTGGGTTTATTTGTGTAGATCCTTGCTCTTTGCGTAAGAGAGTTCTTAGACTAAACACGTGGTTATCCTGCCTACTCGCGCTACTTCCGCGTTTGGGTTTACCATCCACGCTACACGGGCTAACTGCTAAGGCTGTTGTGTCTATCCTCCGGTTGCTCGTGACAGAATGACTGAGCCTAAAGCAGTAATCCCAGCGGAGTTTGCTCGCCTCTGCGATGTGATTGACCAGCCTGCCGAGCTGATCAATAAGCTCCGTGGTGAAGTCGTGTCTCTCCAAAAGGACCTCCAAGACGTACCCTCGCTGTGCAGACCACCTGGGGGACGCCGCCCTCCGAACGGCCTACTACGAGGGACTGGCTTCATGCATCAAGGACGAGCTCGCCGGATGAGAGCTTCCGACCACGCTGGAGGGATTGATTCAACTCGCCCTCCGGATTGACCAGCGCCTGCTCTCTCGTCTGAGGCCAGCCCCCCTCACCCTGCCGCCCATCACGCCATCCTTCCCACACTCCACGCCTCGACCACCAGCTTTCATGACCACCGCTATGACCACCGTGGTTGACACAGGAGCCGGGGAACCCATGCAATTAGGACGCACCTCCTTGAACCCCGCACAGCGAGAACGACGTTTCAGGGAGGGACTCTGCGCTTATTGTGGGTCGGCGGCGCACCATAGAGCCATTTGCCCTCTACGCCCGGGAAACGCCCAGGCCCGGTGAACCAGGGGTGCAGTTCACCGGGTCCTCTTCATCTCGCCGCCACCATGCCCAGCGTCTCGCCTCTCTTGCTTCAGGTACACCTCCAATTTGGCCACAAACGAGTTCAAAGTTCCGCGTTCATCAATTCCGGTGCCGCCGGAAACTTTATTGACTCCTCCTATGCCAAAAAGTTGGGGGTGGAAATTGAAGCATTATCCCAGCCTGTTCGAGTAACATCCATCGACGGCCGGCCCCTTTCCTCCAGCCCTATCACCACCCAGACTCGACCCATCACCCTCACCATTGATCAACACCAAGAATTAATCCGCTTCCACCTCACCTCCATCTCATCACCACCCATCATCCTCGGATATCCCTGGCTACTTCAACATGACCCTCTCATCTCCTGGTCTCAAAACCGGCTCCTACAATGGGGGCCGACCTGCCTCGAACTCTGCCTATGGGCGCCGGCTGGGACGTGCTCTAGGGAGTCCGAGGCCCCTGATGTCGACACCGACGCCATCCCCACTGCATATCGGGACCTGGCTGAAGTCTTTTGTAAGAAACGTGCCAACCACCTTCCTCCTCATCGCCCCTACGACCTGGCTATTGAACTCCAGCCAGGCTCCATTCCACCCCGCGGCCGTCTATATTCTCTCTCCACCACTGAGACGCGGGCGATGGAGGAGTATGTGTCATCCGCTCTCCGCCAAGGTACCATCCGACCCTCCTCCTCGCCCACCGCCGCGGGATTTTTCTTCATAAAGAAAAATTCGGCCGGCTTACGCCCTTGTGTCGACTATCGGGGGCTAAACAACATCACCATAAAAAACAGACACCCGCTGCCTCTTACCAACTCAGCCCTGGACGCCCTGTCTGGTGCCACCATTTTCACAAAGTTGGACCTCCGGAGCGCCTACAACTTGGTGCGTATCAGAGAGGGTGATGAGTGGAAGACAGCCTTTATCACCCCGACTGGACATTACGAAAGCCTGGTCATCCCTTTTAGACTCTGTAATGCTCCAGCGGCTTTCCAGCACTTCATTAACGACGTTCTCAGGGACATGTTGGGCCAATGGGTATTCGTCTACCTAGACGATATCCTGATTTACTCCCGCACCGCTGAAGAACACACCCAACACGTCAGGGCGGTCCTCAAGAGATTGCTCGCCCACCGACTGTACTGTAAGTTGAAGAAGTGCGCTTTTCACAAGCGCTTCACCACGTTCCTGGGCTTTGTCATCTCGCCCCAGGGTGTGGCCATGGACCCACAGAAACTGGAGGTTGTACGTCATTGGCCCCTACCCAAGACTCTCAAACAACTTCAACAGTTTCTTGAGTTTGCGAACTTCTATTGTCGCTTTATCCGGGACTACAGTACAGTCGCAGCACCTTTAACCACACTGACTCGCCCATCATCTCATCACTTTCAACTCAACTCCACTGCCATCACCGCATTCCACGAACTTTGCCATCGATTCACCACCGCTTCAATTCTCCTCCATCCAGATGCTAACCAACAGTTCGTTGTGGAGGTGGGCGCCTCAGATGTGGGCGCTGGGGCTGTTCTCTCCCAACGGGGTCCAGACCAAAAACTACACCCTTGTAGTTTCTTCTCCAAAAAATTTGACCCCACTCAGCAGCGATACGGGGTAGGGGACCGCGAGCTGCTGGCCATAAAGTGGGAGAATGGCGACACTGGCTCCAGGGCGCCAGAGAACCATTTATCGTCTGGAATGACCACCAAAACCTCATCACCCTCAGGAATTTGAAACAACTCAACCCAAGGCAGGCGCGGTGGGCTCTGTTCTTCGAGCACTATCACTTCCATCTATCTTACCGCCCGGGGTCAAAAAACATCAAAGCCGACGCTCTCTCTCGACAACATGAGGAGGACGTTCCCCGGGCGGACCCTGCGCCTGTCCTGCCATCTTCCAAGATCATCGCCCCGCTCCGTTGGGAACTGGAGACGAGGGTTCGCCAGGCACAAGCCACGGAAACCGAACCAGCAGGTGTGCCGCATGGACGACTCTACGTACCCGGGAACATCAAGGCCGACGTCATCCAGTGGGGCCACTCTTCGCCGCTGTCGGGGCACCCACGCACGCAGCGCACCCTTAAATACATTCAGCGCGCTTTCTGGTGGCCCTCAATGGCCAAGGACATCGAGGAGTTCGTCCAGGCGTGCCCAGTGTGCGCCAGGGCCAAGACCTCCAACCAACCAACACCAGGGGAACTCCAGCCACTCCCAGTTCCCCGTCGACCCTGGACGCACATTGCCATTGATTTCATCACGGGCCTGTCGGTCTCCGAGGGAAAGAATGTCATCATGACCATAGTGGATCGGTTTTCCAAAGCTGTGCACCTGGTGGCCCTCACCGGACTCCCGTCAGCTAAAAGGACAGCCCAGCTGATATTAGAGCACGTAGTCTGTCTGCATGGGTCCCCTAAGGACACCGTCTCGGACAGGGGGCCCCAGTTCACTGCACGGTTCTGGAAGGCCTTCTGCCGTCTGATCAATTCTACCTGCAGTCTCTCCTCGGGCTACCATCCCCAAACTAATGGTCAGACGGAACGGGCCAACCAACAACTGGAGCGCTACCTGAGATGTTTCATTGCCGACCGCCAGCGCTCCTGGGCCCGCTACCTCATTTGGGTGGAACTATCACACAACCTCCACGTCTCCTCCGCCATGAAGTTGAGCCCATTTGAGGTATGCCAGGGTTTCCAACCTCCGATGTTCGAACATCAAGAACCAGAGGTTGAAGTACCCTCGGCCCAACAGTTGGTCCGAAGGTGTCGACGGTCCTGGATTCAAACCAAGGAGGCCATCCAGCGTGCCAAGATCCGCTACACCTTACAACATCGCCGTCGACACCCTCCAGGACGATTGTACCACGCAGGTGACAAGGTATGGCTGTCCACACAAAACCTACACCTCTACACGGAATCCAAAAAACTCTCACCCAGATTCATCAGCCCGTATCGTATCACCCTCCGCGTCAATCCTGTCACCTACCGGCTCCGGATCCACCCGGTATTCCACATCTCACAACTCAAACCCTTCACGACGTCACCCATGGTTCCACCCACTCACCCTGCTCCTCCTCCCCATATTATTGAGGGTGGTCCTGCCTACACCGTTCTCCGGATCCTTGATTCACATCCTCGGGGCAGAGGGCTCCAGTACCTGGTCGATTGGGAAGGTTATGTTCCCGAGGAGCGATCTTGGATTCCGGCTCGGAACTCATCCGGGACTACCGTCGTCGGGTATCCTCCACCCCAGGACCGTTGAGAGTCGGTCCTGAACAGGGGGGTACGGTCATGCACACTCGTAACACGACCGGCACTAGGACCCGGAAGTAGGACGGTCGTGAACCAGGAAGCATAAAAGGAGACAAAATGGCGTTTCACATTGCTCAGTCATTGAGTTCGCCCATGCCTTTGCCGACGCTTCGCCAACTATTCTGTGAGTACTCACCGATTCGGGTTGCTTCTTTGATTGAGTGTGTGTTGCTAGAACCCGGGTTTATTTGTGTAGATCCTTGCTCTTTGCGTAAGAGAGTTCTTAGACTAAACGCATGGTTATCCTGCCTACTCGCGCTACTTCCGCATTTCGGTTTACCATCCACGCTACACGGGCTAACTGCTAAGGCTGTTGTGTCTTTCCTCCGGTTGCTCGTGACAATAATTTGGTCAAAAATAAGGCGCGAGCACTCAATAATACAGCGAGAATTGGTTGTTTGACAGAGTTATATAGAGTGGTGAATGAGATGAAGCGCAGGTGTGCTGGAGGATGAATGAATGAGGCGGGAAATACGGATGCAGTGGAATAGAGTGTGGAAAGGGGTTGCGGGTGATCATGGCTTATCCCGAGAAGTGGGTGTTACCTGGCGTACCGTGACAAAATAATCTTTGTTTGTCTATTTTTTCATCATCATTTCTCATGGATTAAAATTCGTAGCAATTTGCCAACCTATTAAGAGGAAAAAAATAGGTTTGGTCAAAGTCTCTCAATTTGTTACTGTATGTATAGAGTAAAGTCTGCCTGCTCACTAGAATTCCTATTAATCTGTCATGATATTAGTTTGGTAATGTCATTGATGCATATTAACATAGTATGTATTCTTCACCTGACCTTGAATTTCAGTGTTTCGGAGTGTTTCATTTAGGGATTCATTGCAGGGAATCTGTGTCAGAAGATGTAGATTTCAAGAAACATAAATGTCCAGATAAGATTACAAAAGGCTGTTAAAGCTGCTGAGTGTTTATTGCTAAATATAAGTATACTTGAATAATAATAATAATAATAATAATAATAATAATAATAATAAACTCAATGTGGACTCAATAAAGGACATGTGCTTGTTATTTTGTGATGTTTTCTTGCAGGTTACAGACATTGTCCTATTCTATTCATATTTGGTGAGCTTTAATACATTACACATGAATGCTGACCATTATATTCATTACCATTTGTATGACCATGGTAGGACCTCCCCTCAACATTCACACACTACTGGCAATTTGGGAACATAAATTAGCCTAATCTGCATATTTTGGACTGTAGGAGGAAACCAGAGAACCCGAAGAAAACCCACCAATTTGATGATTTTCTCGCCCACGATAGCCTATTAGAAGTGTCTCCGATGGTATTTAGGGCTGGGGTTATTTTTACCCAGTGTGCGTCACGACTGGGACCGCCCTTACAGAGTGCGCATGGGCAGATGGTGTGTGGGTTTTTGTTTATAGCTTTGTGGCTAATGGAGAGGTGGGCATGTAAACATATATATAAATAAATCATCCAAATCATCTGCCTATAGGCCAATGAGAAAAATTATATATCAGGTATGTGTATGCTCATTATATGCTGTTTGTTAACTGGTGACTGGTGTTTGTTTAATTCTCTCTTTAATTCTTTAATTTTCGCCTGCTTTTCATCTGCAAAAGTTTACAGTCTTTATGACTGAAACCAAGCTGTGTCAAATCACCTTTTGCAACATGAAAAGCACGCACAACCACGTTCCAGCCATTCATGGTCAAATAATGATTCTATACTGGACACAAACAGCAAAAAAGCATGATGATTTTATTTTTTTAAAATAATAATAAAAATAAAAAAAGCCTTACAGGTATGGATTTATGTGACTTATGTCATTTTCTAGGGACATTTTGTTTCTTTATTTAAGCATTTTTGCTAGACACAAGTATGCACTAGGATGTAAACCCCCCAATTATAGCTGTGTTACAATATTAGTCACACGCAAAAGCTGCACACAGATACGAACCTGCTTTAAAAGAACGTGAGGAGTGATATAGTATTATCCAAAGAGGGATATACAGTATGTCACAAAAGTGAGTACACCCCTCACATCTCTGCAAATATTTAGTTATATCTTTTCATAGGACAACGCTGCATAAATGACTCTTTGACACAATGAAAAGTAGTCAGTGTAAAGTTTGTATAGCAGTGTAAATGTATTGTCCCCTCAAAATAACTAAAAATACAGCCAATAATAGCTGAACCCCTGGCAACAAAAGCGAGTACACCCCTACGTGAAAATGTACAAATTGAGCACAATTAGTAATTTTCCTTCCCGTTTGTCATGTGACTCATTAGTGTTGCACTGTCTCAGGTGTCACCAGATAGCAGATGAGTTAAATTTTGTTTGAACTTATCAGTATAAATATAAATATCTATGGCCAAGACCAAAGAGCTGTCAAAGGAAACAAAATTGTAGACCTGCATGAGGCTGGTTCTAAATCTGGACTGAATCTGCAGTAGGTAAGCAGCTTGGTGTGAAGAAATAAACTGTAGGAGCAATTATTAGAAAATGGAAGACCTCCCATACCACTGATAAACTCCTTCGATCTGGGGCTCCTCATAAGATCTCACCCCGTGTGGTCAAAATGATCACAAGAACTGTGAGCAAAAATCCCAGAACCACATGGGGGACCTAGTGAATGACCTGCAGAGAGCTGGGACCAAAGTAACAAAGGCTCCCATCAGTACACTCTAAAAAATGCTGGGTTAAAAACAACCCAAACTGGGTTGTTTTTAACCCAGCTGCTGGATAAATATTGGACCAACTACATGCTGGGTTAATTTAACCCAGCAAAATGGGCTACTTATTTAACCCAGCGAGATGGGTCAAATATTCAATCCAAACTCTAGGTCATATTTAACTATAATGCTGGGTTAATTCTACCTCACAAATAGGTTATTATTATTTTTATGTTTTACATGTCTCTGGGTAAAACAGTTTAATTACTTTGATATACTGGTCTATTACAAAAGAAAACACTAAGTTTTGCAAACCATACATATATGCAATAAACAACACCCAATTAATTGTACAAAACATAGAAAAATATTTATTTTTCAAAAGCACAAGATCAGATAATACAAAACACGTTACGACATCATTACGATACTATTACTGAGAAGCACTAATGCCTGAGAGCAGTGCTGGTGATTATCTCCCAACATCAGAATGTAGGTGTACGGCCTCGACTGACAGATATTCCACGGTGTTGGTTCCAACCTTAGAAAGAAAGAAAGTAAAAGTTTATGGAAAAATTCGAGAGGGTTGGCTAGTATGCATATTTGTAAGAAGATTAGTGTTTTGTAACACCTCAGCTATTTTATGTGTTTGCTAACGCTAGCAACCTAGCTAAATGCTAGCGTCATGCTGGCACTACAGTTAACAGTTTAGCTTTCATTCATCACTTCACCACCTTCATACACCCTGCAAGCATTCTACAAAGAAAGCTAAAAAGATCAGACATTTCTGCAGTTTCTTTCATACACAGGTGGGGTTCTTTGGTTTGGCTAGTTAGCAGCCATTGTCCGATAAACTAGCATGTTATAGCACAGAACAGGCTGAAAGTTTGAGTGTAACACGGTAACAGTAATAAATGTTACATACAGTGAACAAATTCAGTCATAGGTGAGTGAAAGTGTGTATACAGACCTTATATTGAACGTTTACATTTCCTCTTAAATGCGTGAGGAGGAAGAAAAAAAGACAAAGCTGACAGCCACTGAATACATCGGTGAACTTCGGGGGAGGGCCGGTCTGATCTGTGATGTTAGCTGTCGCTAGCTAACCCAACTCCAACCCAGCAAGCTGGGTTAAACAAAAAGTACCCAACTCCCTGTAAATAACCCAGAAATATTACCCAACAGAGGCAACCCAGCGTTTGGGTAGTAAAAACAACCCAGCATTTTTTAGTGTGTAACACACTGCACCGCCAGGGACTCAAATCCTGCAGTTCCAGACGTGTCTCTGAAGTTTGCTAGAGAGCATTTGGATGATCCAGAAGAGGATTGGGAGAATGTCATATGGTCAGATGAAACTAAAAGGGAACTTTTTGGGAAAAACTCAAATTGTCGTGTTTGGAGGAGAAAGAACATCATACCTACTGTGAAGCATGGGGGTGGAAACACCATGCTTTGGGGCTGTTTTTCTGCAAAGGGACCAGGACGGTTGATCTGTGTAAAGGAAAGAATGAATGGGGCCATGTTTTGTGATATTTTGAGTGAAAACCTCCTTCCATTAGCAAGGGCATTGAAGATGAAACATGGCTGGGTCTTTCAGCGTGACAATGATCCCAAACAAACCGCCCGGGCAACGAAGGAGTGGCTTCGTAAGAAGCATTTCAAAGTCCTGGAGTGGCCTAACCAGTCTCCAGATCTCAACCCCATAGAAAGTCTTTGGAGGGAGTTGAAAGTCGATGTTCCCTGCCCTACAGGAGATCTGCATGGAGGAATGGGCCAAAATACCAGCAACAGTGTGTGAAAACCTTGTGAAGACTTACAGAAAACTATTGACCTCTGTCATTGCCAACAAAGGGAATATAACAAAGTATTGAGATGGAATTTTGATATTGACCAAATACTTATTTTCCACCATAATTTGCAAAATCTACAATGTGATTTTCTTCATTTTGTCATTTTTTTTTCTTATTTTGTCTCTCATAGTTGAGGTATAGCTATGATGAAAATTACAGGCCTCTCTTAACTTTTTAACTGGAAGAACTTGCACAATTGATGGTTGACTAAATACTTTTTTGCCCCAATGTATCTCTTACAACCGTGCTTAAAAATGACTGTTAATTTCTTTCTCCTATATTTAATATAATAATTTAATAAAAGGATATTTACCTGCCAAATGCTGCAGAACAGCCAAAGAGAGACCGTAAGCAGCTGTTACCATTGTCTACTGAGCTATCCAGCTGTAGTAACGAATTTGCATTGATCTAGATTCGGGCGCACATTCGGCTCAGTGGAATTGGGCCTAAGGCTTGTGAACGTATTGATGCTGATATCAGTGGTGATAACAACATGCTATTATAAAAAATGCCTTACAAATAAAAAATATTATTTTATTTAACTTTGCTCCATTAAACTGCCAAAAGAAACAAATTATACCTAATGATGAAAGGATTAATCAGTTTGCATTGTGTAAGGTTTCTGTGGTTCCTGTGAATTTCTCTTTTTTATTATTCCTCAATAATGTAAAATTCTTAACAAACTATTAGGAGTTAAAACCAAAGGTTTGGGGAAAGTATTTTCTAATTAATTGTTTGGTTTATAAAACAAAGTCAATCTTCTTATAATATCAGTTTGGTAATATCATGCACACTGGATTACATATCATGAATTCTTCACTTGACCTTGGATTTTTATGTTTCAGAAATCTGTGCCAGTAGATGTGACTTCTCAGAAACAAAACAAGCAAAAAAAAAATCAAAAAATTACAAACGAAAAACAATCTCTGTGTCTTTTGAAGTTGTAATTACTGTTGCATTTGTTCATGAATTCTTCACTTGACCGTGGATTTATATGTTTCAGTGTTTCATTTTGGGTTTCATAACAGAAATCTGTGCCAGTAGATGTAACTTCTCAGAAACAAAAATATCCAAAAATTACAAAAGAAAACAATCTGTGTCTTTTGAAGTTATAAATACTGTTGCATTTGTTATTTACATGTACAGTATTTGTATGTATTTTGTTGGTTAGATCTGAAACATCAAAACCATCAGTGTAATTAATTGCACTTGGTTTTTATTTCACTGGACTGAGTTTGTCTCAACATTAGGACAAATGCACTTTCTTAATGAAACCTTGAATGTGAATGTTTCTTTTCCCTCATTTACCATGGATTAACATTACAAACATCTTAAACCATCTTGAAGAAAAACTAAAGGAATGAGTGTTTCTTATTCTGCTATAGAATGTGCATGAAGGAAAGTCAACCTGCTCAACCAAGTTCCTATTAATTTGGTAATATCATCCGCATTGTTTCACAGTTTCTTTTAGTGTTACATAGCAGTGAATCTCTGCCAGTAGATCTGGCTTCTCAGAAAAATCATCAGACAAGGTTACAATAGAAGCATTCATTAGTAACAGTGTGATTTGTGTTGTACATCAGTGTGAAATCATGTATCCTCTAGTTGATTGATGTGTGAAAGTCCATAGTGACTGTGAAAAGCCGGAGGGTGGAAACTCACACATCAGATGAATTTAAAGGAAGAAAGATAAACTAGTGGAATCAGAACTGATTCACAGGTGAAGCTCAGAGACTCCTTTCTCCTTCACCACCCTTACAAACATTGAAGGTAAGATCTTAGACAATATCATGATTATAAAGCTTTTTTTCTTTTTCTTTTTTTGTGTTATTTTTGTTTGTGTTTGTTTTCAATATGGTCATAAAATTCTTTTTTTATTCCTCACATTTTATTGTGCTACATTTTGTCAACTGTTATTTGTAAAGATGATAATTAGAAATCTCTAAAAAAATCTCTCTTTATGCTGAAAACAAACAAACAAAAAAACAAACAGATGAAGATTCTATTCCTGACTCTGGTTCTTGCCATGATGCTGATGAGCGGTGAGTGTGGACTGGGCTTCGGGTCAATAAAAGAAAATAATTAATCATGTTTCAAATAAAAGTTATATCTTATAATCACTATATAATCATAATAAAAAAAAAAAAAAAAACATCTTAAATGTTAAAATCACTATTTGGGCCTGACACATCTGAATGTAATTTAAGCCATTTCCCTCTGGGATTAATAAAGTTCTTTGAATATTAAAGTGAAATCACACAGAGCGTTTGTTTAGCCCTCTCACCTCTGACTTGTTTAAGATTAAACAAAAGGAAAGTAGATAATAGCAATAATCAGCAGTGACATCTACATAATGTTATAAAGAAAAATGTGTGTCCTAGTGTGGGATTTCCCTCCTCCACAGGTGATGCTAATATTTAGTAGGGAGAAAAAAAAATGAATATATCACAGCAAAGTTTATTATTTGGTTTTTGGTCTCCAATCTGTTACAGGTTCTGCTCTGCAATGCAACACGTGTTACCCAGGTCCGAAGGAAGAATGTAACCCGGTTCCTGACACCTGCGAGGAGGGTTATGTTTGTGTCAGCTATGAAGGACTAAACTTTTTCTGTATGTTTCTGACTGTTAATCGGAAAGACATGTTAAAAAGACATTTAATAGAACACAGGAGCACAACAGATCTTGAGGCAACACATTTTAAAATGTCAAATAAAATGTCAGATTGTGCCACTTCTGTCATTACACTTTTACCATTTCCTGAAACACCTTTTTATGCATAATCGCACTGAACTACACACACACACACACACACACACACACACACACAGACAGGCTGGCTGTAAAATGAAGCAGGTAATTACAACAGGTTCTGCATAGGGACTTGCACTGACTGCTGAATGTTTTTTCTCCTTAGTTCAACGAAATCACAGAAAGCGGTGTGCCACTACAACAGAGTGCAACATTCTAAAGCACAGTATTTACAGCAAAGCCCAGTGCTGTTACACAGACTTCTGCAATTAGAATAGAGCTGAACAACAACAACATCCATGATCTAAAAGACAATCTCATCATGACTCCAGTTTTTAATCATGTATTTGTCGCCTACAAATCCTGTACTGAAGAAATGTATTTCTTATAAAGTTTTTTTCAGCAGCTGTGTTAGTTCATGTACAGTGCCTTGCACAAATATTCATATCCCTTGAACTTTCCACATTTTGTCATGTTACAACATAAATGTATTGTATTGGTATTTTATGTGACCAAAGTGGCACATAATTATTAAAGTGGAAGGAAAATGATAAACGGTATTCACGTTTTTATTTTTTCCCCCAATAAAAGTCAGAAAAGTGTGGTGTGCATTTGTATTTACCCTAAAAGTTCTCGAACACTTTACAGCAAAGAGCTGATTTAATTCTAAAACAACCTCCAAAACTCCTTCAGCATGCATTAATTTATAGTGCATCATGAATTTTTTTTTTTTCAAAGAGAAAAATGTATATATTCCAGAATCATTACACACACAGTTCTAAATATTTCAAACCTTTTTTGTCAATTATTAGTGCTTACAGCTTATAAATAAAACTAATCCAGTATTTCAATATATTAGAATATTTCATTTGATTTTGAAAAAAAATTTGCACATAGTGTAAAATAAAAATAAAAATCGAGGAAAAAAACAAGCTGCATTCATGGAGTTGTGGGCATTATTCATGGTACACACAATAAAATGATCATATTTATATATACATTATATATGTGTTGTTGGATTTTCGTCTGTTGAAAATGAATGTTTAATGAGAGCACTTTTTCAATGTCACTGTGGAAATAAGAAGAGAAGCTAGACAGCACCTGGTTACTCACCTTACAGAGTAAAGTTTTGAAGTCATTCCTCAGTGCCTCCTGCTGTATCCCATTTCACCCTGTACTGATGTGGCAGTAGGCATGTTGTTGAGAGGGCTGTTGGTTTTGTCACAAAAATACAAACAACCACCTGGAGCATTAATAGTTTTTGTGCAGTTTATGGTGACAAACAAACTACCTATCTACCTGGATGTCAATCACCCGGTTGCACCGCACAACCTGCACACATCACACACTATACAGGGCTAACGTCAGTTTGGTCCTAAATATTTGTTGTGTGTGTGTGCTCGTTAGTGTGTGTGAGAGTGAGGGAGAGAGGTGTGTGACGTGTGGAGGTCAGTCTGCGTGTGACGAGTAAATGTGCTTGTGTTTGTGCTTGTTTGTGTGTATGGTGTGTGAGTCTGTGTGTAATAACATTAGTGATGTGTGAAGGTGTTCATTGGATTAAACTAAAACATCAGATATAGACAATATTAATTATTACATACAATAATTAATACAATATATAAAGTAAAAATAAAGCAAATTAACGTGCACTTCACCTTAAAAAAAAAAAATCCTGATAAGTGTTTCCATTTGTGTCCGCAGGCGGCGTGTATGTGTGTGTGTGTGTGTGTGTGTGTGTGGAATTAGCCCCTTCCCTCGCCTCGTCTTACAAAGTAAAACTCCTTCTCCCTCCCCCCACCTCACTTTTTAAGTTTCACAACAAACACACACACACACAACAGAAACACTGTTTTAACGGGAAAAAAAATCTCTCTAATGACACTCACGTGAGCGCATACTAACAGAATCACTGCTGTAAAGTAAAAAAAAAAAAAACAAATGGAACAGCACTTTACTTTTGAAAAGAATCGCAACAGAGAAAGTTTTCTGTGTAGAGTAGAGAATGTGTGTGTGTGAAGCCAGGGAGTGGGGTGTAAAGGCGAGAGAGTGCGCATGTGTGTATTGGTTTCAAATTACGCGCGCACACATAGGAGACACGCTAAAACAAAGAGGGAAACGTTGATTATACCAGTGAGACGCGCACTAAGACCTAGCAGGGGAGACAATTACCTACAATTCCGCAACAAAAGAGAAAGAAAAATCATTGGTTCAGTTGTGGTCACGTGACGCTCGGTGTCCAAACAAGAGCGCATGCGTGATACTGTTTTTCTAGTCAAAATTTATAAAAAATCTTTGGTCGCCTTGTGGAACACTCGTAAACCGCATTACTCACAATCAGAGGTTCCACTGTAATTTTATTTTATTGTAACTGTATATTATACATTTGGAGATTTTATAGTTTACGTTCTTTTCTAGTTTCCTTCTTATTTGAACTCATTTTTAGTTCACAGTCGTGTTTCACTGCATATACTGCGTATAGTTGTGTAGGTGACAAATAAAATTGTGAATTTGAAAAACCGCATTGTCTCATTTGAGATCTCGTACCATGATTTTGTCCTCTGTTTTCTGGATCTCTGTGGCATCAGTCACATGATGTTGAAGAACTGAGCTGCGATATTTCTCTATTTTTATTGCAGAGCCTGTAAATACTGCCGAATGTATTCAACTTAAACATTTGACCTTAAAAAGCCATATCTTTGAATAGATTTGCTCTGAACAAAATTCTCATTACTCCATTTCAAGCTGTTAAATTTCAATTTCAGTATTCTGAAATTCATGCAGTAAAATTAAATTCAGAAAAAGCAATCAAGACAGAACAGAATCCATCTGTCAGTCATGTGACCCAGGAAAGTGGCAGTCTTCGATACAGCCTCCAAATGTGTCTAGCTAGAATATAGTGATGGGGGTTTGGATTATTTCAGTGACTCGGGTCTTTGAATCTCGTTCATTAAAACAAACATCTTTTTTGTGTCATTTAGTTCATTTCGTTCTTTTAATCAGAAATAAAATAAAATGTTACATTTTCAATAAACAGTCTGTAAGGTTTAAAAAAAGAAGTGTGTCCGAGATGAGTTTAAAGGTGAAATGAGAGAAGAGTTATTGCTTGTTGTGTCTGCTTCATCCTGATACACTTACCAGTCTGGGACCAATCGACTGACACACACAAACGCATGCACGCACACACTCTGAAGTTCTCTGTTTATTCTGAGCAAAGAGAGCAGATTTAAAGTCAAGTCAATTTTATTTATATAGCGCTTTTAACAATTGACATTCTCGCAAAGCAGCTTTACACAATAAAAGAAGTAAGTTTGTATGCAATGTGTATGAATCAAAATGATAAGATTGTCCCTGATGAGCAAGCCGAGGGCGACGGTGGCAAGGAAAAACTCCCTGAGATGGTAATAGAAAGAAACCTTGAGAGGAACCAGACTCAACAGGGAACCCATCCTCATCTGGGTGATAACGGAGAGCAGGGATTGATCAGCATAATAATGTGTACTGGAAGTTCAGTGTAACAGGAGATGTGTTTCAAATTAAAATTAAAAGGAGTCCAGTTTGTTCCTGGAGGCTCAGGTAGACTGTAGGCGATTCCAGTCCTGAGCTATCGAACAACTGAAGTCACAGGTCCCCAGAGCATCAATCGATGACAGGACAGTCTTCATGGAAACCATCCCCAGCCACCACACGAATCCAGGCAGACCACACGGGGCATCCATGCGACGAGATCTCCAACCAGAAGCAGGACTCCAGGACGGGTTAGACGGCTCCAGAGGGCAGAGGGGTCTGGATCACTGGCAACTCAGGAGCGAACATGTATAGCTCGACAGAGAGACAGAGAGAGGGAAAGAAGAGGGGGAGAGAGAGAGAGAGAGAGAGGAGAGAGCAGAAGAGGAGAGAACAGAAAATAAGGAGAGATGGCAGTTAGGTCTGGTCACAGTCAACATGTATAAGGTGAATGTATATTTAGTGCAAAGTGCAAGCAGAGACTCCGGCAGGACTAACTATAACAGCATCACTAAAAGGGAGGGCCAGAAGGAAACACAGACATCACAGGGAGGGCTCCCTGTGATGTAAAGCAACCAATCACCTCACCGTCAACAAACCTGAGTGAACAATGAGAGTGGGGAGGACAGCATCTAAACATACCAGTTCACCAGAATACTCTACGTCCATGAGTCCCCCAGATCTGCTCCTTTACCTAAGGTTAATCTATTTACAAAAATGCTTGGCTAAATAAATAGGTTTTTAGCCTAGACTTAAACACTGAGACTGTGTCTGAGTCCCGAACATTAATAGGAAGACTATTCCATAACTTTGGGGCTTTGTAAGAAAAAGCTCCGCCCCCTGCTGTAGTTTTAATAATACGTGGTACTGACAGGCAGCCTGCATTCTTTGCTCGTATCTTCTGGTTTTAGTGAGGACTCTCGCTGCTGCATTCTGTACTAACTGAAGCTTGTTTATACACCTAGTTGAACAACCAGACAGTAAGGCGTTACAATAGTCCAACCTAGAGGTGATAAAAGCATGAACTAGTTTTTCTGCATCATTTAGTGACAATATGTTTCTTATCTTGGCAATATTTCTAAGGTGAAAGAAAGCTATCCTGGTGATATTATCTACATGAGCTTCAAACGAAAGGCTGGAATCTATAATCACACCAAGGTCTTTTACTGTTGCACTTGATGGAACAGAAAGGCCATCTAAAGTTACAGTGTGATCAGAAAACTTACTTCTAGCTACTTGTGGTCCTATGACCAGAACTTCTGTCTTATCAGGATTAAGCAGAAGAAAATTAATTAACATCCAATCTCTTATGTCCTGCACACACTGCTCGATTTTAGCAAACTGGTTTTTCTCATCTGGTTTTGCTGAGACATATAATTGTGTGTCATCAGCATAACAATGAAAACTAATACCATGTTTACGAATTATGTTGCCCAGAGGAAGCATGTAAAGGGAAAAAAGCAGTGGGCCTAAAACTGAACCCTGTGGAACACCAAACT
Source organism: Clarias fuscus (assembly GCA_030347435.1). Classification (NCBI taxonomy): domain Eukaryota; kingdom Metazoa; phylum Chordata; class Actinopteri; order Siluriformes; family Clariidae; genus Clarias; species Clarias fuscus. The sequence goes on along the minus strand of CM059217.1, from coordinate 1,095,215 downwards.
CCACTTGAGAACATGAGGAATGGTCACCATCTAAATCTACAAACTGATAACGATCAGTCAAATAGGATCTGAGCCACAAGAGGGCAGTTCCCTTAATTCCTACTACCTTTTCTAATCTGTGAAGGAGAATACTATGATCAATGGTGTCAAAAGCTGCACTGAGGTCTAGTAACACAACTATAGTGATGCAACCCTGATCAGAGGTCAATAGGAGGTCGTTTACTACTTTAACAAGTGCTGTCTCTGTGCTGTGATGAGGCCTAAATCCTGACTGATACAGTTCATTTATGCTATTTCTGTGTAGATGTGAACATAGCTGCTGTGATACTACCTTTTCCAAAATCTTGGAGATAAAGGGAAGGTTTGATATCGGCCTGTAATTAGAAAGCAGACAGGGGTCAAGGTCAGGTTTCTTGATTAGCGGTTTAATAACGGCTAATTTAAAGGATTTGGGGACATACCCACTACTGAATGAACAGTTAATTACTTTCAACAGGGGTTCTATTATTGCTGGTACTATCTGTTTGAGAAAATGTGTCGGTATAGGATCTAATATACAGGTTGAAGATTTTGAAGAAGAGATGAGTGAAATTAGTTCCCTCGCTTCAAGGGGAGTAAAGTGTTCTAAGTTCTGATGTGATGTGGTTATTTCATCTGAATTATTTAAATTGTCCGGTTTCAAAGCCTGAATTTTTTGCCTAATATTTATGATTTTGTTATTGAAAAAGTTCATGAAATCCACACTACTGCATGATGTTGTTGTGGAGATTTCTGCAGTGGTCTTGTTTTTAGTTAAGTTAGCTACGGTATTAAATAAAAATCTCGGGTTGTTTTTGTTATTTTCTATAAGAGTGGAGAGATACGTTGATCTAGCATCACTGAGAGCTTTTTTATAGTTCAGGATGCTCTCCTTCCAAGCTATTTTGAATACTATCAATTTAGTTTGGCGCCATTTACGTTCGAATTTTCGAGCGGTTTGTTTTAAAGCACGTGTGTGGTCATTATACCAAGGAGCGAGTTTCTTATCTCTAATCATTTTCCTTTTAACTGGAGCTACATTATCTAAGCTATAACGAAGTGCTGACTCTAGATATTCATTCGCCTGTTCGAGTTCTGTGAAGTCAGATGGCGATCCAATCAAAGTTGATAATTCTGGAAGATTATTGATAAAGCTCTGTGCGGTATTTGATGTAAATGTACGTTTAAGGTGGAAGCGCAGTGCTGTGCATACATTATTACTATAACATGCTTTAATCGAGACAAGGTAGTGATCTGAGATAACTTCAGACTGTGGAATTGTGGTTATATTTCCTATAATTAATCCGAAGGATAATATTAAATCTAAAGTGTGACCTGCTTTATGAGTGGGTCCTACTACACACTGATTTACTCCTACTGAGTCCAGTATGGACAAGAATGCTGTTCTCAGAGGGTCTTCTGGATTCTCAAAATGAATATTAACGTCTCCAGCAATTAACGCTTTGTCTACAGAAACAACAAGGTTTGAGAGGAAATCTGCAAATTCACAGAGAAACTCCGAGTACGGCCCTGGGGGTCTGTAAATGATGATTAGCGGGATCGACTGAGCTGACTTTATGTTACTATAGAGAACTTCAAATGCATTAGATTTAAAACTGTGTTTTTGTACGAGAGACAGATTATGGTTATAAATAACTGCGACTCCTCCTCCTCTACCAGTTAGCCGAGGCTGGTGTATGTAGCTGTATCCAGGAGGACTAGCTGCATTTAGAGCTACATACTCGTCCTGTTTAATCCAGGTTTCTGTTAAACATAATATATCAAACTATTGATCTGTGATAATATCATTAACAATAACTGCTTTAGATGCGAGAGATCTAATATTTAACAGTCCTAGCTTCAGATCAGAGTTGCCGGCTGCGCATTCAGTGTGATCCGAGTTTGTGGTATCTATGTTAATTAAATTACTAAAACAGACTTTCTGAGTCTTTCTAAATGTATGTTTATGTTTAGCTCGGGGAACAGACACAGTCTCAATATGATGAACCCTGAGTGACGACTCTCTGCAGCTAGCAGACGGTTGGTTTAGCCTGACTGTCTGCTCCCTGGCCTGGGCTCTGGATTGTCACCGATTAACTAGGCCTCTTCTGAGACTATGTGCTATACTGCAAGAAATGAGAGCAGCACCTTCCCGAGTTGGATGGACACCGTCCCGCCCTAACAGGCCAGTTTTGCCCTCAAAGGCCTTCCAATTGTCTATGTAGCCCACGTTGTTTTCGGAGCACCACCTGGACATCCAGCGGTTCAGCGACCATAACCTGCTGTAAGCTATGTCGCCACGTCTCATTGGGACGGGACCAGAGCAAACTACTTCTTCGGACATCGTCTTCGCTATTTTAAACACCTCTGTAAAGTTATGCTTGCTAACCTCTGACAGACCTGACCACTGCCGCTGGCGCCCCTAAAGGCCTTGCTAATTTCACATGTCTCAGTATAGAGTCTCCTATAACCAGAGCTCTTTCAGGTTTCTCAGCGGGTGCATCACTGAGGAGAGCGAACCTGTTGGACACGTGAAGCGCAGAAGAGGTGTGCTCCGGTGGGCTAGCCTTAGCGTTAGCTTTGGCTGAACGAGTATGCCGCCGAGTCGTCACCCACTCGCCCTGCTGTGAGGCTCTACTGCCGGAGTCGGGGGCTGATTATCTCCGCCTGTGGCACCCAGACTTTCCGCTACAGGATTAACGCTGCTCTCGCGCTCTCTAACCCTCTCTAAAGTCTGCACGCGCTCCTCTAATGCTACTATCTTCTCCGTCAGGGTGCTAACTAACACACACCTATCACAAATAAAATTATCACTAATGACGGAGGAAGAATGTCTAAACATCCTGCACTCCACACACTGAGCGAGCTGAATGGTAGACATGATAACGTACCTTTGTGCCGGAGTTGTGATTATTTGCTGATTGATTCACTTGTTGTTGGTCAGATGATAGACACGTTCTCTCAAAAAGCGCAAAAATCGGATAAAGTCCAGTAGTGTTAAAGCGTAAAAACTAGTTTGTTATTTAGTAAAAACGGGAAAAATATATAATTATAAAAAACTAAACAAAATATAATCTAAAACGCTGTTACAAACAGTGCTGAGTCCCGAAAAATCAAAAGAATCATGTACTGTGATGTACTGAAATATAATTACATGCACTTCATACATTTCAAAGGCTTTTATCGACAATTACATGGCATTTATGCAAAGAGTCAGTATTTGCAGTCTTGGCCCTTCTTTTTCAGGACCTCTGCAGTATTGCTCCCCGAGCCACTTAGTTATGACTTTTGCCTTATGGCACGGTGCTCCATCGTGCTGGAAAATGCATTGTTCTTCACCAAACTGTTGTTGGATTGTTGGAAGAAGTTGCTGTTGGAGGGTGTTTTGGTACCATTCTTTATTCATGGCTGTGTTTTTGGGCCTAATTGTGAGTGAGCCCACTCCCTTGGATGAGAAGCAACTCCACACATGAATGGTCTCAGGATGCTTTACTGTTGGCATGACACAGGACTGATGGTAGCGCTCACCTTTTCTTTTCTAAACAAACCTTTTTCCAGATGCCCCAAACAATTGGAAAGAGGCTTCATCCGAGAATATGACTTTGCCCCAGTCCTCAGCAGTCCATTCGCCATACTTTTTGCACAAGATCAATCTGTCCCTGATGTTTTTTTGGAGAGAAGTGGCTTCTTTGCTGCCCTTCTTGACACCAGGCCATCTTCCAAAAGTCTTGGCCTCACTGTTCGTGCAGATGCGCTCACACCTGCCTGCTGACATTCCTGAGCAGCTCTGCACTGGTGGCACTCCGATCCCGCAGCTGAATCCTCTTTAGGAGACGATCCTGGCGCTTGCTGGACTTTCTTGGACGCCCTGAAGCCTTCTTAACAAGAATTGAACCTCTTTTTTTGATGGTCCTATAAATTGTTGATTTAGGTGCAATCTTAGTAGCCACAATATCCTTGCCTGTGAAGCCATTTTTATGCAATGCAATGATGGCTGCACACGTTTCTTTGCAGGTCACCATGGTTAACAATGAAAGAACAATGATTTCAAGCATCACCCTCCTTTTACAGTTTTTTACAATCGCTATGACAGTTTTTTCAATACATTTAACAAGTTTCCTAAACTCTTAACACAGTTAGCACAACATCCGCCTTTGTAGGCTGTACAATTAACACATTTCTTGTTGCTTTGATGCAAAATGCATACAGTTAACAACAATTTAAAATGCTTAAACTTCTTTTACACACAAGCTCAACCAATACCAAAACAATGTGATTTTACAGTCAAATTTACAAATGCTTTAACACTGTATGTCAGAACAGATAACATCATGTTCTAAACATAACTTATATACTGTAGCCTAAAGTCAAAGTGAACAGCTGTTCATATTGTGAATTGAAAACGGTGCACTCCTGCATGAATGTCAGATTGGCCCCTACAACACCGACCACCTTCTCCTGTTTTTATAAGACCTGCACTAAAGACTGGTGCCAGAGGTAGAAAGGGGACAGGTGGGAGACCACTTGCCAATATATGTTATCACATGGGACAATGTGGCATTCCACCATTCCCGTGCAGTCACAGCCTGGTTTCACACCCATCCAAGGATGTTGTCCCATTTCCTTGCCCCTTACTCCCCTTTCCTCAACCCTATTGAGGAGTTTTTCTCAGCCTGGGGATGGAAGGTTTTTGACCATCGTCCACATGTCCACCAAATGCCCCTCCTGGATGCAATGGATGCTGCATGTCAAGACATCACAGCTGAACACTGCCAGGGCTGGATAAAGCATGCCAAAAGATTCGTCCCACGATGCCCTGCCAGAGAAGATATCAGGTGTGATGTGGATGAGAACATGTGGCCAAATGCAGAAGACCGGGCAGAATAGAAGATTATTTTTTTTTGTTTTTTTTTATTATAATTCCGGTGCTTTTTGTGTTTGTATATCTTGCAGTAATGTCCTTTTGCAAATAAAGTCTGTACTGCAGTAATTCTGTGTCTGTATTTTTTTTTACCTAAACTGTACAATTTATTAAGCTATTCTGAGATGGTCATAAATTTTTTGTATTGAATTTTGGCAGCAAAAGAAACAAAATGCATGTATTTACTAAACCCAACAAAACAAAAATGGAGAGAGGCTTCAAATATGAGGGCAGACCTGACACATGAAATAATGCAGTTTCTCTCATTTCAGCTGATGATGGTGTTTTTTTGTCATTGTGTTATGATTGACTAAATGTTCCTGTTGGAAGAGAACATGTGTTAGTGTTTTGAATAATTATTTGATTTTAAAACATGTTTGCAGTGTTTTGTTAGACATGGTGTATTGCGTTAGTTTATTATTGTATTTTGAAAATGAGTTTTGGGGTTTAGTTTACAGTGTGTGATATTGAGCATGAAATTAACCGTTTTGCTAATTGTGTGTTTTAGGTGTGTTGGTGCGTTAAGAGTTTAGGAAACTGGTTAAATGTATTGAAAAAAACTGTCATGGCAAATGTAAAAAACTGTAACATGTCAAGTCTGCCATTCTAACCCAATCAGCCTGACATAATGATCTCCAGCCTTGTGCTCGTCAACATTCTCACCTGAGTTAACAAGACGATTACTGAAATGATCTCAGCAGCTCCTTTAATGACAGGAAGGAAATGCAGTGGAAAGTTTTTTTCGGGATTAAGTTAATTTTCATGGCAAAGAAGGACTATGCAATTCATCTGATCACTCTTCATAGCATTCTGGAGTATATGCAAATTGCTATTATAAAAACTTAACCAGCAACTTTTCCAATTTCCAATATTTATGTAATTCTCAAAACTTTTGGCCACGACTGTATATCATGCCAAATTAATAAGTATTCTAGTAAACAGGTTGTCTTTATACATTGAATAATAAAGTAAGAAAGATTTTGCCCAAACATTTTTTTTCTCTTAATAGTTTGTTACCTTGACGATAATGAAAAAAGAGACGTCACATTCAAGTTTTTATTAGCAAAGATTATTGTGTACTGAATCACTTCAAATTAAAGTGTTGTTTTGATTATAGTGTTTTCATTGATAACAGCAACAGGCTGATTATTAGACACAAATCTTGTTTTCTTTGGAGTCACACTATTAAATAAGAAGTGTGTAAAGTGTTTCAGCATAAGCAGCACTAACAGACGATTGCTGATTGCATGTGTGCACATGAAGCTGAAAAGACTTTTCTAAAAGTAAAGTACAGGATTAAAAAAGATGATTTATAGAAAATAAACTAAATATACTACTGCCTTTGCTGAATACATCATTTAAAAACAATAAAAATAGCTAACAGGAATCATAAGGCAGCCATTTTTTAGATCATGCGCGTCATGGTTTATGGGCGTCTACACTACTTGCAGAGGTCTGTGTCACAGCACTGGGCCTTGGAGTTAGGAAGTTGCTTTAGACGTTTGCACTCTTCCTTAGAGGCACACTCCCACATGTGAACTCGTTTCTTTACTGAGGACATAAAAGACATTTAGCTGTCAGTGCAAGTCCCTATGCAGAACCTGATGTACACACGTGGACAAAATTGTTGGTACCCTTCAGTCAATGATCTCTTTAGAAGTCTTTCTGGGCTCTTTTGTCACCATTCGGATTATCCGTCTCTTTGATTTGTCATCAATTTTCCTCCTGCGGCCACGTCCAGGGAGGTCGGCTACAGTCTCATGGATCTTAAATTTCAGAATAATATGTGCAACTGTAGTCACAGGAACATCTAGCTGCTTGGAAATGTTCTTATGGCCTTTACCTTTAACATGCTTGTCTATAATTTTCTTTCGAATCTCCTGAGACAACTCTTTCCTTCGCTTCCTCTGGTCCATGTTGAGTGTGGTACATACCATGTCACCAAACAACACAGTGACTACCTGGAGCCCTATATATAGGCCCACTGACTGATTACAAGATTGTAGACACCTGTGATGCTAATTAGTGGACACACCTTGAATTAACATGTCCCTTTGGTCACATTATTTTCAGTATTTTCTAGGGGTACCATCATTTTTGTCCAGGCCTGTTCCATGAGTTTATTTTTTTTTTTATAATTCCGTTGAAGCATGGTTGAAAAGCAATGTCTGACTTTCATTGGTTAACATTCATAGAATTCTTATTTATTATTACTTTTGTCAGATTAAAGTTATTTCTGTGACCATTGTGAGTTTTTCTTTCATCGACCGAAGGGTGCCAACAATTTTGTCCACGTGTGTAAATAAAATGCTTTAATTTAGAGGAACTGCAATAATAAATAACATTTTACATACGTAAAACAGTTTGCATTTCATAGTTGACACAAACATCATCCTTCTTGCAGATTTCAGGAACCATGGCACAATGTAGTCTCAAGACGCACTCGATGACGCAGACTGGGACATGTTCCGAAACAGCTCCGATGACGTCAGCGTGTTTACGGAAGCGGTTGTGGGATTCATCGGGAAACTAGCGGATGATACCGTACAGAAAACGACCATCAGAACGTTTCCCAATCAGAAGCCGTGGGTGGATAAAACCATCCGCGACGCTCTGAGATCTCGCGCTGCTGCCTACAATGCGGGACTTGCTTCGGGGAACATGGACATGTACAAGGCTGCGGCATATAACGTCCGGAAGGCGGTGAAGGAAGCGAAGCAGCGCTACGGGAGGAAGCTAGAGTCACAACTCCAACAGAGTGACTCTAGGAGCCTGTGGCAGGGACTAAGAACAATAACGGACTATAAAGCTCCAACATCCGGTATGACAAACGCGGACATGACTCTGGCAGACGAGCTGAACACCTTTTATGCTCGCTTCGAGGCTGCAGCTAAAGACGCTAGCGTTGCTAATGCTAGCGCTGCTAATGGCTGCAGACAGGAAGTCATTGCCAGCACCGGAAACGCGTTTATCATCTCCGAGCATGACGTGAGGAGAGCCTTCAGGAGAGTGAACACCAGGAAAGCAGCAGGACCAGACGGCATCTCAGGTCGAGTCCTCAGAGCCTGCGCAGACCAGCTAGCACCAGTGTTCACAGAGATATTCAACCTCTCCTTATCTCAGTCGGTGATCCCCACATGCTTCAAAGAGTCCATCATTGTTCCTGTTCCGAAGAAACCACATCCTGCTTCCCTCAATGACTATCGACCTGTAGCCCTCACATCAGTGGTGATGAAGTGCTTTGAACGGCTGGTCAGAGACTTCATCATCTCTTCACTACCAGACACACTGGATCCACTACAGTTCGCGTACCGTTCAAACCGCTCTACAGATGACGCCATCGCTCATCTACTCCATACTGCTCTCACTCATCTGGACACTAGAAGGGGGAATTATGTGAAAATGCTTTTCATCGACTACAGCTCAGCATTTAACACCATAATTCCCTCTACACTCACTACCAAGCTGGAGCACCTGGGACTCAGCTCATCTTTATGTCAGTGGATCTCCAATTTCCTAACGGGGAGACCACAGGCAGTAAGGATGGGTGGACATGTCTCAGCCTCCATCACCCTCAGCACTGGAGCCCCACAGGGTTGTGTTCTGAGCCCTCTACTGTACTCTTTGTACACTCACGACTGCGTAGCCACTACCAACTCCACCACCATCATCAAGTTTGCTGATGACACCGTCGTGGTCGGCCTGATCACTGACAACGATGAGACGGCCTACCTGAAGGAGATTGGAAATCTGGAGAACTGGTGTCAGACGAACAACCTCCTTCTCAACGTCAGCAAGACAAAGGAGTTGATAGTGGACTTCAGCACAAAGCAGAAGAGGAACTACCAGACCCCCGTCATCAACAAGAGCCCAGTGGAGAGAGTGGACAGCTTCCGTTACCTCGGTGTACACATCACGCAGGACCTGTCTTGGTCCTGTCACATCAACACCGTGGTGAAAAAGGCCCGACAGCGTCTCTACCACCTCAGACGCCTGAGAGACTTCAGACTGCCCTCCAAGGTGCTTAGGAACTTCTACTCCTGCACCATAGAGAGCATCCTGACGGGAAACATCACGTCCTGGTTCGGGAACAGCACCATGCAGGACAGACGAACTCTTCAGAGGGTGGTGCGATCAGCTGAGCGCATCATCCACACCGAGCTCCCTGACCTGCACTCGATCTACAGCAAGCGGTGCTGGACCAAGGCCAGGAAGATCATGAAGGACCTCAGTCACCCCAGCAATGGACTGTTCTCTCTGTTGAGGTCAGGAAAGCGATTCCGCTCCCTGAAGGCCAACACAGAGAGACTGAGGAGGAGCTTCTTCCCGCAGGCGATACGGTCTCTTAATCAGTACAACACACAGTACTGATCCATTTTGCACACCCACACATGCTTCTGCACTCACTCTGGACACTCTGGACATTCAGGACATTTGCACACTTGTCCTCACTGCACACCTGCCCACTCATGGGTAGTATGCACACGTCACTTAAATATGCACATAAGCCACTTTATCATTTAAAATGTCACTTTACTGTATATCTGCATATTCAATATTTTTATTTCCACTTGTGCAATTTCAATTTTTTTACCTACTTACATTTTATATTTTTATATTCTTACATTTTACATTTTATATTCTATATTTTATATTTTATTTAATTTTATTTTATTCTCTTAGGTCAGGGCAGTTGCCTAAGCATTTCACTGCATATCGTACTGTGTAGGATTGTGTATGTGACAAATAAAATTTGAATTTGAATTTGAATTTGAATTAAGGAACACTTGTAGCATTTCAGAGCAGAACCTGGAACAGAGTGGAGACTAAAAACAAATAATGAACTTTCTACAAACATCTACTTCTAATCATTATTTTTTATGGGTTTAGTTTATTAATTCATTATATCAACCTAATGTTCTGAAATATTATATTGACCCTATTCTCCCTGCTGAATATTAGCATCACCGGTGCAGGAGGATGGAGATCATCACACACTAGGACAGACAACTGTGTTTATAACATTATTTACATGTCTAAGCGTATTGATATTATTTCTTCCCGCGTACTTAAGGACAGCATGAACGACTCAAATGTTCACAAATTTTATATGATAGGATTTACTTTGTTTGTAAAAAAAAAAAAAAAAAAAAAAGTAAATGTAAAAAATAAATTTTTACATTTATTCTATAACAATATACACCAGTATCTGTGTAAGTGTAGATGTTAGTGTACATACCACATACTGTACAGAGCGCTTGAACTACAGTTTTATTGAACTAAATTGTTTTATGGTTTCATATCGCAGTGGATAAACAAACCTAAGCATCAGGTACATCATTTAAAAAACAATCAAGAACGATGATGAGATGAAACAGACAAGATATAAATGTAAACAGGCATCTTCTCTCTTCATAAGAATAATGGTATCCATGTATGCATATACTAGTTTATTGTTCATGTAAATTAAACAGTGTTGAGATGTTGTTAGCCTGCATGAACTTGGAGAAAAGTTCACACTGTTTCATACAGGATAACGTCATCACTGATTACTTTCACTGAGATGACATCATAAGGTTTTTCAGTGATTGTATTAATGTCCCGAGATCAGTCAGGTAACTTCCATTTTTAACAGTTACAAATTATCATTATTGTTGTTGTTTTTAGTTTATTCTTTTATTTTTCAGTGCCTATGCCTTACATTAGTCAGGCAGGTTGCATGGGTTGCGTCTTGTTGTCAAAGTTTGATAAATTGTATATAAAGAAGATCATACAGCATATTATCATGGAGCAGCTTTACAGAAATCAGGATACAGATTTAGGTTGCAACAGGTCTTAAACCCTAATTCTTAATGAGCAAGGTACACTTAGTGTACACTCACCGCTCATCAGCATCACAGCAAGAACCAGAGTCAGGACCAGAGTCTTCATCTTTATTCTGCAGCACAGAAAAGGATTAAACAGAAAAAGTTTAAAAAAAAAAAAAAAAGAAACTTTAAATAACATTTGATTAACTGTAGAAAAGTGAATTAGCCTGGAAGAGAGCAGCTAGTACAAATGGTTAAAATATACTTATTATAATTAGTGAAAACAAATGCCCAAAAATCCCAAAGCGCTCCAATGATATTGTCTAAGATCTTACCTTCAGTGTTTGTAAAGGTAGTGAAGGAGAAAGGAGTCTCTGAGCTTCACCTGTGTATCAGTTCTAATCCCACTACTTTATCTTTCCTCCTTTAAACCCATCTGATGTGTGAGTTTCCACCCTCCTGGTTTTCACTGTGACTATGAACTTTTACACATCAATCAACTAGTGGATACATGATTTCACACTGATGTACAACACAAATCACACTGTTACAGTTACTCATGTGGTTTAATGCAGTCTGATACACAGTGATATTCTAGCTTTCTATTAGAATCACTCCCCTTTGTAATAATGTAGAGACTGACTGACTGCAGGGAAATAAACACCCAGTGTAACTAATGCTAACTTTGATATATCAGATGTAGCCAATATAAGATTTAAAAAAAAAAACTTTTAAAAGCAACAGATTCTACAACTTCCAAACATCCTGTATGTCTGATTACTGATGAAAGAACTTCATGAGAATGTTGAACATTTCTATTGTCCATCTTCTCTTGGTGTTGTTCTGAGAGGTCACACAGATTCAGTCCTATGAAGCGCTCTGAAACGAAACCCTCTGAAACATAAAATTTCAAGGTCAACTGAAGAACGCATGCTGTATTATCAAGTGTGACTGAACTGATATCATGTGAACTCAAGTTTATTAATAATAAACAGGGAAATTAACAAAACAAATAGACTTTAATAATAAAACGGAACTAAAACACGTACAAAGGTAACGGGAAACACGAACTGAACACACAGACATTAACGAGGTGAAATCAACAGATGCAAGACACAAACTAGAACTGAAACAAGCTATTTATAATAAAACAAATGAGCAACTCGGTTCAGGTGAGCGCCCACGCCGCCTGACCGAGGTGCATAATGGGAAATGAAGTTTAACTCAAAAGGAACTACAAACACAAAGTCTCTGGGCGCTAGGCGCCCTCTAGGGGTTACCCCTGACAACAGTACTGTTTTGATTATAGTCTCACATTCAATAACTAGTGTTTTTTATTGACAACCAGGTTGATTATTAGAAGCAAACTATGTTTTCATTGGAGTCACACCATTAAGTTTGAAAAATGTGAAGTGTTTCAGCATAAACAGAAAAGGTTACTGTGTACATTACACCTGTGTACATGATTTGGATTAAAAAAAAAAAAATTTTATGAGAGTACAGAATTTGACTAAGGTTCAACGAAAATAAATTAAATATTTTACTGCCATTGCCGAACCCATGATTTAAAAACAACAAAGATATTTAACAGGAATCATGAGGAGATTGTCTTTCAGAGCATAGATTGTCTTTTTGATGCTAATCTCAGAAGTCCGTGTCAGAGCAACGGAAGTTAGATTGAGCATCTAGCTTTAGAGTTTGCACTCTCCCTTAGAGGTACACCGCTTCCTGTGAACTCGTTGCTGGACTAAAGACATGGAAGACATTCAGCAGTCAGTTCAAGTCTCTATGCAGAACCTTCTGTATTTAACATGCTTTAATTTAGAGCAGGTGTGGCTGTGAAGTAATTTGACATTTTAAAAAGGTGTGTTATATTAACAGAAGGGGCTACAATGATAAATATACATAAACACTTGAAAAAGTTATCACAGCTGGCACAGACATAATTTTATATTCACTATTTTCTCACTACTGCTCCGTTGGGACATGGTGAGGGAAGAAGTGAAGAAGATGAGGGAACACGGACGAACGGTGGAGAACATAATGGATTCCTATCTCACCAACCTGGATACCATCATGGGGGGAAAGTCAGGAGAGGAGAGAAATACAGAAACCGGCTAAAACTTAGACCTTTATACACACTCGACCTTTACAGGCAGAAAAGACTAGAATAGTTCTTAGCAAACATGCAACGATGTAAGGAAGCTTTCCCAGTTCCAAGTGTACCGAGCCCGTGTGGATAAAAGGACACCTTTCTCTTACTCTCTGGAGCGACTCAATGAAACAGGGCGAGAATTATGATCCAGACACTATGGAGCGTCTCCGTCCTGTGAGGACGATCATGTAAGAACTGCAGTGAGATTTATTCTCTTCATAATCCTGATTCCACGGACACACAACACAAATCCTGCTGGTAACTGTGCAGAAACTATAAGAAACCTCCTCCATAAACGAGTGTGTGTGTGATAAGAGCACAGTCACTGGAGGTGTTCATGATGAAAACAAGCGCAGGAAGAAAATTAAGTCCTGGTTTACTGAAAAAGAGGAAGAATAACAAGTATAAAACTTATATTAGTAAAACCCTGAGTCGTTCTCTGAACCTCAACCTCTAACTGAACCTTTTTAATTTTCTAATTTTTGCCCTGATATTTAACCCGGAAGTCGAATGGTTTCAGGAGAAGCCTCTCTAAGAGTACGGCGGTGTTGTCTGCCTTTGAATTACACCATGAACACGACGAACAGAGAAAAGTAAAATGTTAAAGCACGCGCGCAGTGTACAACCCTGTAAAGTGCTCCATGTTTTCACCACTCCACATGCTACTAGTTCACCACTAGGTGACTTGTGTGCTGCTTGTTTTGGGCTGTGACATCATAAGAGACAGATACTTATCGTGTGTCTAGTCGTGGTTCAAGGTCCAACGAGGGCAGGAATCACAGAGTCTGTGGAACCGGGTCATCATCAGTCTGGGTTTTCCATCACAGTCTGTATCTCGCCTGTTTGGGGCCCTGAAGGAGTTCTGACATGAAAAAAACAAAAACATGAAGAACATGGGCGTGCTCATCACTCAGCAGACGGCTTTTGTGACGTCATATGAGAACTTTATACTTTTTGTGATTTACGTTTAGTGACGTTAAAGTTAAAGGAGACCCCATGAAGAGAGTTTAGGGGCTCGTTAACATAAACACCCAGTGGTAAGACTAGGCCAGTTAAGAAGCACCTGGTGTTTGTTTCAGACGATGAATGAGCCGTTCACTAAGGTGGATGCAGAATTTACCGAGTGCTAATGGACGTATTTCAGCCAGAGGGAAAGAACAGGGACCTCGTCCTTGGACTTATTGGTGTGGGGTCCCCGCTCCACCGTCGCCCCGCTGGACCCCTGCTGGACCGCTGCTCTCTAAACGCTCATCTCTAGTCACTGCTGGTTACTAGCTGTTACTGGGTTCCCTTCTGTTGTGTCTCCCATCACTCGTCTCCTGGACTCGTCACTAACCGAGTGAACCGGCCACACGACTTTAGGCGTCCACCATCCCAAGACATGTCTCAGGCTCAAGTTAATATAATTTAATTATATATAATAGTTAATTCAATTACTATTGAGTTTCGTACAAATGAGAAAAACAATCCCTTTAGTGTATCCAAAAGTATTGGAACACGGTCTGTTAACAATAACAGTTCATTTAGTAAAATAAAGAACCCAGGGCCACGCCCACAGTACTACCACACCCTTTCTGTTCATTTTTTCACTTCAGTTTCATTTATATAGCGCTTTTAACAACGGTCAGTGGTGCAAAGCAGCTTTACGGACTCAAAAGGAAATGACAAACTTTCCATGTAGATGATTTATTATCTGAATGAGCAGTGATCTGGCTCCCGGATGATCTGGATGGATTTAGTCCATGTCCTGCAGCAGGAGAAGGTCCTCAATGCAATTTCACACAATTCTGCATCAACTCACCTTCATCTGACTGACACACACATATCTCCAATTCCCTTTTTACCGGAGACAAATACGAGCTACAGAGTAATAATAGACACCGGGAGCTAACGTGTTTGTGCTAAATAAAATTGCACATAGCAGTTGTGTAAATAACAGTACAGATGTCACATGAGCTAACCAAAAACTGACCTGGACATATATTAGCTACCGTGAGGTAAAGTTAACCAAAAAACTGGGTGAAATACATCAAAACATTTACATCACAACTAATATTCACCAACATCTCAGGGCTCTGCAGTGAGACCATTTCAGTCATATTTTCATCCATTTATGAAATCTGGGTCATTACTTTTGCACACTACGAAGCCTGGCCAGCCGAAACATGTGCTGTTCATTGTGTGCCAGCAACATTAACTGTGTCCAGCAGTGTAGATGTCAAATTCGAGATTTTAAAAAGACTGTTCAACCAAAACCCACAATGCAACCCAGAATGCGTTTGAATATGCATTTGGTCACCTTCTTGTCATTCCAATAACTTAAGTCTTTCTTTTACCTTCAGAACACACTTGAAGTTATTTTGAATATTCTGTGTATACAACAACATTAGCGTGGGAAAATGATGACAATTTGTTTATTTCTTGCTGAAAATGTTTTTTTTTTATTTTCCAGATTTTTAATCTAATTAGAAGCACAAGTGTTCCCAAAAAATAAAAATAAACACTGCATCTGTAAGCTACACAAAGCGTTAGCTTAGTCAACGATAGCTAACACGTCTGTGCTAAGCTACTTGCTAATGTAATGTTTCATATAAGCAAGGCAAAATGAAGAAAAATAAAATATTAGTTTAATATTATCAGAATAAGAATTATATGAGACTTAATAACTCACCCACGGTAACAGCTTGCTGGATTCTCCTCCTCTGATCTCTGTCACCCGCGAGCTTCAGAACATTCTGTACGGCGTGTGACATATTCCACACGCGCAGGAAATTCACTGTGTGTGTGTGTGTGTGTGTGTGCACGCGCGGTGAGCGGCGTGGCCTTGCATGTAGATTAGCCAGACTGTTTGCCCTGTGAATTGCGTGTCTGCGTGCCCTGTCTCAGGAGGCGTGTCCTGTCCGAGGTCATTATAAGATAATGAAGACAGAAAGACTGTACCTCTCCTTGGATTCGTATACAGTATATGATATTCATATGAGAATATTTATTTTGCTTATTTAAGTTTCTTCATTTAAAAGTAGACACTTTAGTCTTTCTATAGATGTATTTCTCATGTCTGTGCATTGGCAGAGATGGAGATGACACTGTTTATTTCTTTTTATTTTACAAAAGAACAATGTTTAGTTGATATCGTGACTGTACATCAATTACAGATTCAGATGATGAACTACACTTAAGTGAATGATCAAACATGACAGAGCATTTTAAGTTCTCTTGACGCTACCAGAAAAAAAATTAATTCCCGTCTGCGGTACCGCCGACCCCTAGGAGTTTAAAAAAGTAAAAACCATCTGATTTTAATGCCGCTCAGGCTAACAAGGGAGCAGTGGCAAGGAGCACAAGGAGAAAACATCAGGCAAAACACCAGCATTTAGAGTCCAGCATGGACGAGGAGGGGAGCTGTGCTGAAAGCAACCAGACTTTCTCCACTAAAAAGTTTTCTGGAAAAACACATGTTGAAAAAATTAATACACTCGAACAGATCAAGAGTCTTTTAAAAGTAACCAAAGATACCAGAGGGATTGGAGTTAAAAGCTTTATTCGCACGGGATTAGTATTACCTGGTAACCTGCAGTCATTTGTATTCCGGAGGTGGTCTGTGACCTTAATCCAGTGCGAATTGGCCATGTTTGTAATGTGTAAAGTACAAATTCCCCCGCAGATGACCTACCATATTTGTCTGATGTCTGAGTGAACTGCTAGTGTCTTACGATCCGCCACGCCTACTTCCATCAAAGGATGCAGTCGCTTCGTCAGTGCCGCGTATTATAAAAACTACAACAGGGGGCGGAGCTTTTTCCTACAAAGCCCCAACGTTATGGAATAGTCTTCCAAATAGTGTTCGGGACTCAGACACAGTCTCAGTGTTTAAGTCAATATATGGTTGAAGTGACAATAAAGCCTACTTGAACTTGAATTATGCTGTTATAGTTAGTCCTGCCGGAGTCCCTGCTTGCACTCTGCACTAAATATACATTCACCTTATACATTATGTGACTGTGACCAGACCTAACTGTTATCTCTCCTCGTCTGCTCGCTTTCCCTCTCTCTGTCAAGCTACACATGTCGATCATGGGGTCGTATATTTTAATTTTCGTTTCCTGTGTGCCTTTTAATCCACCTGCGCAAAAAGTGGAGGTTGCGTTGGAGTGCTTTGAAAGTATTTGGGTGCTGGGTCATATCAATATACACCATACAACCATACAATGTGCAGAAAGAGAAAGCTGAAAAACATCAGAATAGTGAAAGCATAAGGAATGAATAGATGTAAATGGATGACGTGTATAGCAGCATGTGGTAAGGAACACCCTTCTGTTTATAACATACAGCTAGACCTACAGCAAGCCATTTCCAAACAAGAGCCGGTCCTTAATAGTACACACTTCACATCATAATTCATATTCAGGAGATAAGTCAGTCCAGGAGATAAGTCTGTAAAATCACAGGCTTCACTTATCCAGTGGGAATGCGTCACACGAAACTGCATGGATGTGATGGAACACATATTTTCTGGTGGACATTTAAAACGTCATCTGAATCAATTAAGCAGTTTATTCCACATTGTATATTTTATTTTATTTATCAACTGTAGTTACACATTTCCACGCAGACGCTCCATAGTATCTGGACTCACTGCTCTCACAGATGCATATAACAACTGAAATCAGTGGGTATTGATCACCATGTTTTCATTGTTTTGGTCGTAGCATATTGTGACCTGGAGAAAAGAGCAGACATTACAAACTTCACAGAAACACCCACTTACCTCTCTGCTCTAATCACACCACGCACTGCGCCGCGTTCCCTCCGATCCTCCAGCACTGCTCGCCTCGTCCCACCATCTCTCAGGGATCGAGGGCGGCATTCATCCAGACTCTTTTCTGTTCTGGCACCTAGGTGGTGGAACGCACGTCCTCTAGATGTCCGTACAGCAGAGACTTTGACGATCTTTAAACGACGACTCAAAACGTGTCTATTTCTCCAGTACTTACAGCAGTGTTTTTCAACCACTGTGCCGCGGTACACTAGTGTGCCGTGAGAGATCGTCAGGTGTGCCATGGGAAATTATTCAATTTCACCTAATTGGTCTAAAACATTTTTTGACACGTGGTGTTCCCTCTCACCACGAAATGGCAAGACGTTGACACTGCTGCATTGTGCAAGACAGTAGGTGAACATTTGAAAACTCTTGAGAAGAACATGTCATTTTATTTCTCTTCAGCCTTCACTGAATGCCTTGACTGGGTTAGGGACCCATACAGCTCAACATCAGTCTTTGGAAAGGACATGACTCTGCAGGAGCAGGAGGAACTAACTGAACTGAGACAAAATCGTGGTTTAAAGCTAAGGTTTGCTGATCTACCTTTAGACAGTTTTTAGTTGGCTGCTGCCAAGGCGTTCCCAATTCTGGCAAACAAAGCTATTTTGACATTCCTCCCATTTTCCATGACATACCTGTGTGAGCTGAGCTTCTCAACCCTGACTGCTATAAAAACTAAAAACAGAGAGAGACTTAGAGCTGTTGAGGAAGATCTTCGTGTGTGTCTTTCTTCAATTCCTGCCAGGATATCAGCTCTGTGTTCATCCAAACAGGCCCAGGTTTCACACTGAGTAGGTAGAACTATGAAAGATCAAAAAGACTGTTTCCACTGAGTTTATATGATTCCTATTCAAGACACTTCAATAAGTAAGGCTGTATATGGTTAATATAGGCTACAGAGTTTCATTTTTTACATTTTCGATTGTTGGTGTGCCTTGTGATTTTTTTTCAATTGAAAATGTACCTTGGCTCAAAAAAGGTTGAAAAACACTGACTTACAGGACTAACCCCAAGAGAGTTGGTTGACATGATGGAGAGAAGGAAGTTCGACATACTGTGTGTCCAGGAGACAAGGTGGAAAGGTAGCAAGGCTAGAAGCTTAGGATCAAGGTTCAAATTGTTTTACCATGGCGTAGACAGGAAAAGAAATGGAGTAGGAGTTATTCTGAAAGAGGAGTTTGTTAGGAATGTTCTAGAGGTGGACGTTAAAAAAGGACGAATGTTGCCTAGTCTTCAGGGAGGAGTTGAGACAGGCTATGGGTGGTCAGAAGATGCTTTCAGTTGACTGGACAACTACAGCTAAGGTTATCAGAGAGACAGGTAGGAGGCTACTTGGTGTATCATCAGGAAAGGGAAACGTGGACAAGGAGACTTGGTGGTGGAACAAAAAAGTACAGGAGTGTATACAGAGGAAGAGGTTAGCTAAGAAGAAGTGGGACACTGAGAGGACTGAAGGTTGTAGACAGGAGTACAGGGAGATGCAGCGTAAAGTGAAGGTGAAACCAAAGGGCATATGAGGACTTGTATGCTAAATTGGACCATAAGGAGGGAGAGGTGGATCTGTACAGGTTGGCGAGGCAGAGAGATAGAGATGGGAAGGATGTGCAGCATGTTAGAGTGATTAAAGATAAAGAAGGAAATGTACTGACAGAGGCCAGGAGGGTGATGGGAAGATGGAAGGAGAACTTTAAAGAGTTGATGAATGAGGAAAATGAAAGAGAACAAAGAGTAGAAGAGGAGACTGTTGTGGAGCAGGAAGTAGCAAATATTAGTAAGAGTGAGGTGAGGAGGGCGTTACAGAGGATGAAGAGTGGAAAGGCAGTTTCACCACAGTGAGCATGTATACTCTCCATGACACATCAGTCATACAGTACACACTACCTTTAATCAGTGGCTTGAGGTGATGAATTATTTGTGCTTAAACGACACAGCTGTAATATTATCAGACACTCAATATTATCGATAGGTAACTAGTTTTAATTACTTACTTGAAAACTAAAAACAGCAACAAAAAAAGAGACTTACCTTACTATTTGCAGTCCTTGTTCTCTGATGGAAAACTGAAATGCAGACAGTGTCATTGCTGTATGCTGTTGACCTGAACATGCTGAATTTCACTCTCAATGCATAATATACTGCTCAAAACAACAAAGGGAAAACTTAGTCCCAGTTTGACTTCAACGCCTCTCATATGTGTATGCATGGTTCAAGTCAAACCGGGACTAAGTGTTCCCTTAATTTTTCTGAGGAGTATATATACAGTACTTGACAAGTTTTTATTTATTTATTTATTTTTTTACACGATTTCTAAATGGTTTTTAAGTCACATATGCTTACCAGGGTTAACTTTATGCACTCAACATACTTTTATATTTTAATACATCGCGCAATTTATTTCTGCATCTCCAGTCTTCAGTGTCACATTATCCTTCAGAAATTATTCTAATATGCTGATTTGATGCTCAAGAAACGTTCCTTATTATTAACAGTTGTGCTGCTTATCATGCAGAAACCATGATGCACCACCATTCACACATATAAGTGAGTGTTCGCTTTATAAAAACTAGTCTTTTAGGTTTTATTAGGCAAATAAAAAAGCTCATCACATTAAACCACATAATTGCCACAACACTAATAATCTCTATACTATACTCTCACGACACTAAAAAGCAGTAAAAATTAGATATAAATTACAGACCTCGTGTGCTTCGTCTTAGCATGCTCTTTGATAGCTGAGGAACTGACTAGCATTAAAATTCAATACCAAGATTATCGGATTATTTGGAGAAATACTCCAAACCAGGACCGGTTCTAGACAGGCACATTTTGGGGGGGGCAGTCAGAAATGTGAAGGGGGGCATCATTTACACACATCATGTTCGAGCACTGTTTTTTCCCCTGTGCTTATAGTGCTGAATTGTGTTGTTAGCTGCGTCCAAAGCATGGAGAAGTAGATTGCACTTTGTCAGGCCTCTACCTTTAGCCCTGTCCAACTCGGGTGTCCCACTCGAAGACTAAGCTCCTGCTGGTGTACAGTAGCTCTTGGTGTACAGTAGGTCACTGAGGCACGCAAACCCCCTGATCACAATAAGGTGGCAATGCCTCAGGGGGGAAACGGAAAAATAAAAATTAAATGAATAAAATAAAATAAAATAAAATATCCTTAATCCAGATTTTTTCAATCAACGACATAACATTTATCTTAGCTGGATGGTCTGATTCTCAAAAACGTTTAACCTAAAGTAAGACTTAACACACTATAACTAGAATATTTACAAAACTGAAAGGTTGTCTTATGAAATAAAAAAAGTTAAAGCAAATGGGCTCTAGAACAGATCATATGATGTTTTTTTTTTTATATTTCTTTTATTTTATTGTTTTGCTGCTACGTTAGGCTACGTCTTGACTCATTTGCATACGGACGGTGATTGGATGTTTACCGAGGGCTCAGGGGAGGAGTGTGTGCGTGTGTGTGTGTGTGTGTGTGTGCGTGCGCTGCAGCCTGTGAATGAATACACACAGTGGAGGAACAGAGACATGAGGGACATCTAATACCGGACTGTGTAGTGTCCCTTTTTCGGCGGATTTTTCCGCTACCGCAGATCATTTTATTAACTTGTAATACATTCATTTTGTGAGTATATTAACACCTGCTGTCTCAACATTTCAAAATTTTGATTTGAGGGGGCAGGACATTTCTTGCCCCCGCGTAGAACCGGCCTCGGTCCAAACTTTTTAAGTTAGAGTGCACAATATGATCATTTAGAAAGTCATTAATTAATAGAGTTTGAGTAGACTGTGACTTACCTTTATGAAATGTGTCGCTCTGAGGACGTGGTACTGTACCGCCGATAACTACCACCCCGAGGAATTCCGCGCGCTCGTTTTCACAGATGCGGCACGGATCCGTTCAGCGAATGTTCCCGCCCCCCTGAACCCTGGCCGATCCGGCTCGGAGTCAGCTGCTGTCTGGTCAGGGAGAAGAATCCATAATGTTATCAGGCCTTTATTATAACAATTATTATTAAAGAGTCTGATAGAAATGTGACAGCCTGCTGACCTCATGTCTGATGCACAGATGAAGATCCTGAGAGAAGAACCCGCTCTCTCTTTCTCCAAAATGCTACTGAGAAATCAGCAGGCAACCGACGGTGACGTCACTGCGCATGCGCAAGTCATACAGCGGGCGGAGGTTCAGTTTCAGTAGCGTTATTAAAGAGAAAACCAACTGAAAAGCCTTCGGGTTTGTCCATAAACTTTTTTGTCTCTTATCTCATATTCCCTCTAACAGTGTGTGTGTGAGAGAGAGAGAGAGAGAGAGAATGTGCTTTTTATTTGTGACTGGTAATGATCCGTCTTAACTTCCTGTGCAGAAGCGCTGCCCTCCAGCGGTCAACCTGAGACATTACATCAGTCCGTGCTGACGCCACCAGAGGCTGAGAAGTTAAGACCCCAGTGTAAGAGTGTCAAATGCGGCTTTGTTCGTTTCTTTGTTTTGTTTGGTCAACTTATAAAACCAATGAACAAAGAAAATATTTTCTCTTTCTATGGTCCTTTCTTCACAAAAGGAAATGTATAAGATCAGGTTGAAAAACTTTTAGCAAGGTGACACGCTTACATTTATGTATTTACATTTACATCATTTACATTTAAGCATTTGGCAAAAGCTCTTATCCAAAATGACTAGCAAAAGTGCTTTGAAGTTTCCGACTTGGATAGATCTTTACACTGCGTTACTATGTAACTAACTAAGTACCATCAGTTGAACTCTGCGGGAAAGGTTTTTTTTTTTTCTTCTTCTTTTTTCTTTTGAGAGGGTGGGGGATTGGGGAAGAGAGATTAACCCAAATATTGAAGGAATAGATAGATCTTTGTTTTTTGTTGTGTCCGACTCTTTGTGACCTCATGGACCATAGCACGCCAGGCCTTTCTTGATACTGTCCATGGAGTTTTCTATGCAAGGAATTACACAGATGTATAAACAGCTGTAGACAAAATGTTGACAAACACAGACAATAAAGAAGTTGTGTACATGAGAACTCATCAATGTTGCTCATCAAGCACTCATTCATCGTCTATACCTTTCTATCCTGTATTCAGGGTCGCGGGGGCCTGGAGCCAATACCAAGAGGGTGTGTCCTGGACAGGGTACCAATACATTACAGAGCACACACACTCACGCACACACAACATGCAATTTGCAAATGTTTAGTCTATGGGAGGAAACTACAGTGTGGGCCATTTATATGGATACACCTTAATAAAATGGGAATGGTTGGTGATATTAACGTCCTGTTTGTGGCACATTAGTATATGTGAGGGGGCAAACTTTTCAAGATGGGTGGTGACCATGGTGGCCATTTTGAAGTCGGCCATCTTGGATCCGACTTGTTTTTTCAATAGGAAGAGGGTCATGTGACACATCAAACTTATTGGGAATTTCACAAGAAAAACAATGGTGTGCTTGGTTTTAACGTAACTTTATTCTTTCATGAGTTATTTACAAGTTTCTCTTTGTTCACAGCCATGGACATGTCGAAGAGGTTAACACGTGATGAGTGGATCGAAATTGTGTTGATATCTGGTGAACGCAGTAACCGGGTCATTGCAGCAGATTTCAATGCAAGACACCCTACGAGACCACCCATCTCCCATGCTACAGTTAGCAAACTGCTTGCTAAGTTTCGTGAAACTGGTTCAGTGTTGGATTTGCCAAAATGTGGACGCATGAAAACTGTCACTAATGAACAAACATCAGTGGCTGTCCTAGCTTCATTCAGCAAGAGCCCACAGCGTAGCACTCGCCGCATGTCACTGGAGAGTGGCATTAGTCGAACATCCCTTCAGCGGATATTAGCTATTCACAAATGGCACCCTTACAAACTCCAGCTATTGCAGCATCTCAACGAGGATGTCCCAGATCGGCGCACACAATTTGCAGAATGGGCAAAACAAAAATTGGAACAGGACCCTCAGAGATTTTGTTCAGTGATGTGGCAAACTTTTATGTGAATGGTGAAGTTAACAAACAAAACCACCGCTATTGGTCTGACACTAACCCACATTGGATAGATCCCTCCAAGACTGTTGGAACAAAAAAAGTGATGGTATGGTGTGGTATATGGGGTACAAAGATAGTGGGGCCATTCTTCATCAATGGAAACCTCAAGGCCACTGGATATTTGAAATTGCTACATGATGATGTGTTTCCCTCTTTATACACTGAAGCTGGCACGTTCCCTGAAACTACGGATACTGGAAGCCTGTGCTGGCATTTCTCCTGCGGTGTTGCTATCAGTGTGTGAAGAGTGGGAGAAGAGGGTTGCATTGACAATCCATCACAATGGGCAGCACATTGAACTATAACTAGAATATTTATACACACAGCGTATATCCTATATATATATATTTGTTTATCCTATTGAAAAAACAAAAGTTGGATCCAAGACTTCAAAATGGCCACCATGGTCACCACCCATCTTTTTGCCCCCTCGCATATACTAATGTGCCACAAACAGGACGTTAATATCACCAACCATTCCCATTTTATTAAGGTGTATCCATATAAATGGCCCACCCTGTAGAGTACCCGCAGGAAACCCACCAAGCACAGGGAGAGCATGCAAACTCCATGCACACAAAGATGGAAATTGACCCCGGCCCCTGGAGGTGCCAGACGACAGTGCTAATCACTACACCACAGTGTATCACATTATTAATTTCTATAAACACATCAGATTTATTCATCTCTTGTATTTATGATTGAGGTCTAACATTTATAGCTACTTTAAGTGTTACTTATCTTAACCATTGTTCATGTACATCAGTAGTGGAAGTTTTAATCTTTACTGATAATCTTTAAAACTCTCCTGACTTTCTTCCCATGATGGTATCCAGGTTGTTCTCCATGTTCTCAATCCTTCATGTTCTCCACGACTCATCTGTGTTTCTCTTCTCTTTCACTTCTTCAGATCCCCCATTATGTCCCAGTCTTCTTCCATCTACAGACACACTCACTCATCATCTATACCGCTTAATCCTGTATTCAGGGTCACGGGGGGCCTGGAGGCTATCCCAGGAGACTTGGGGCACATGGCAGGGTACACCCTGGACAGGGTGCCAATCCATTGCAGGGCCCATCTACAGACAGACATGGAGAAATGACACAAACCTTTTCATACATATTGCTTAACTCATTTTAATTTACAGAAATGGTATGTGTTGTAACGATGCGGGTCGCGCGAGGGGCGGAGCCACACATAAACTGTTCAGAACGGGCAGTTCTGCAGGTTGCTACCACTCAGAGTTCTGAACAGGCAAAGGCGCAGCCATTTATACACGCGGTTGCCAGGCAACGCCACCGTCAGCAATCAGCCTGAACGAGCCGCACTTGAAGGCGTGTCTATTTAAGAGTCCTGATACCAGCGCACTTCGTGCGATCATTTAGGTAGCACCAGTAAGGTATCAGGGCCAAAGACAAAGAAAGAAAGAAAGTAAGAAAGAAAGAAAAGAAAAGAAAAAACAGACAGACAGACAGCTGTTTAGAGACAGACCTCTGTCTATTTAAGACGCCGGCGAGTGCGAGAAAGAGAGAGAGAGAGAGATAGATAGAGAGAGCGGCACACAACAGTTTAGCATGCATGCTCAGTACAGTTTATTAGTGCACAAAGTACAAACTCTCTCTCTCTCCCATAAGTCCTCAGTAAGGGCGAATGGCCCGAGAGGATAAGTTTTGTTTTGTTTGCCAGTGCCCCGTCCGTTCTCGCGTAGACAGCGGAGCTCTGTTTATTTTGTGTTTCACTTTTCATTTATTTTCCTTTTAAGTTTCTTAATTAATAATCCCACGCTATCTCCAAACGGGAACGTCTTCCTGTGTGTATCACAAGCACTCTCACTAACTCCTATTTCCATGGCTCTCCACTGCACCACGTAACGCGTGTGTGTGTGTGTGTATATATATATATATACACACGTGGACAAAATTGTTGGTACCCTTCGGTCAATGAAAGAAAAACTCACAATGGTCACAGAAATAACTTTAATCTGACAAAAGTAATAATTAAAAAAAATTCTATGAATGTTAACCAATGAAAGTCAGACATTGCTTTTCAACCATGCTTCAACAGAATTATTTAAAATAATAAACTCATGGAACAGGCCTGGACAAAAATGATGATACCCCTAACTTAATAGTTTGTTGCACAACCTTTTGAGGCAATCACTGCAATCAAACGATTCCTGTAACTGTCAATGAGACTTCTGCACCTCTCTGCAGGTATTTTGGCCCACTCCTCATGAGCAAGCTGCTCCAGTTGTTTCCGGTTTGAAGGGTGCCTTTTCCAGACGGCATGTTTCAGCTCCTTCCAAAGATGCTCAATAGGATTGAGGTCAGGGCTCATAGAAGGCAGTATATACAGTATGTCACAAAAGTGAGTACACCCCTCACATCTCTGCAAATGTTTAGTTATAACTTTTCATAGGACAACACTGCATAAATGACTCTTTGACACAATGAACAGTCGTCAGTGTAAAGTTTGTATAGCAGTGTAAATTTATTGTCCCTTCAAAACAACTAAAAATACAGCCAATAATAGCTGAACCCCTGGCAACAAAAGTGAGTACACCCCTTGAGCACAATTAGTCATTTTCCTTCCCCTTTATCATATGACTCATTAGTGTTACACTGTCTCAGGTGTCACCAGATAGCAGGATAGCAGGAGTTGTGATGGAGGAGTGGAAGAGGATTCCAGTGGCAACCTGTGAAGCTCTGGTGAACTCCATGGCCAAGAGAATTCAAGCCGTGCTGGAAAATGATGGTGGCCACACAAAATATTGACATTTCACATTTTTCACTAAGGGGTGTACTCACTTTTGTGACATACTGTACAGCTTTAAAAATGGTCATATATATATATATATATATATATATATATTTTTTTAAGCTGGAATTATCTCTGAATGTATCTGATAAACAGTTATGTCCACCCCACAATGTCCTCAAATCTTTCCCCGCGGTAGTACTCTTTGACTTCTGGAAACTGGACGCCCTCAGTAAACAGATCTTTCAGCCTCTTGGTGATGAGGTGCAGTGTGTTATCTGTATAACCAAATGCCTCCCCGTCCTGACACCATCAGCACCAGCTCATTAGGGGGGGACTCACAGTAGAACTCAATATACTCAGTAGAAGTCAATATTTTAAAAATATCTTAAATGACAGATATGCTAACTTTACACACACAGCCCTACTTCTACATAAAACCGTGTAGAAATCCCAGCCAGTGCCCAAACCGCCACTGGATGCAGTGCCGATCCCAAGCCAGGAGGGAGGATTGCATCAGGAAGGCGTAAAACCTGTGCCAAATTGTTGTGCAGATCAAATGGTCTATTGTGGCGACCCCTTGAGGAGCAGCCGAAAGACTAACAACATAAATAATATTATATATATATATATATATATATATATATATATATATATATATATATATATATATATATATATACACACATACATACATATACATGCAAAAGTTTAGACACCCCTTGATAAATAACACAACTTGGTTATTTCTTTTAATTGTCTTTCTTGGAAATGGAAAAAATTTACAATATGTTACTATTAATAGTAGTAACTATTAATAGTAGTATACTATTAATAGTTACTTTTTATGTCATAAATTTAACAAAGATAAAAAATAAAAACATTATTGTAGCACTGTGCAAACGTTTGGGCACCCTACATAATCAGTACTTAGTAACACCTCCTCCTACAGATATCACAGCTTGCAAACCTTTTTTTTATAGCCAGCTAAAAGTCAGTTTCAATTCTTGTACTTGGGATTTTCTCCCATTCTTTCTTGCAAAAGGCTTCTAGTTCTGTAATATTCTTTGGTCGTCTTGCATGCACAGCTCTTTTAAGATCTACACACAGATGTTCAATGATGTTTAAATCAGTGGACTGCGATGGCCGTTCCAAAACCTTCTGCTTGCATCTCTTGAGGTATTCCATAGTTTCCATTCTTCCCTCCAGCCGTGCAATGTTTCCTGTGCCACTGGCACAACCCCAAAGCAAGATAGATCAACCCCCATGATTAATAGTTGGCAAGGTGTTCTTTTCATGAAATGCTGCTCCTTTTTTTCTCCAAACATGCCTTTGCTGATTGTGGCCAAAGAGTTCTATTTTAACTTCCTCAGTCCACAGGACTTGTTTCCAAAAAGTATCAGGCTCCTGTAGATGTTCTGTTCATACTTCTGACATTGGATTTTATGATTGGACGCAAGTAAGGTTTTCTTCTGCTGACTCTTCCATGAAGGTCTTGTGGAACGGTGCACCACCACTCCTGAGTCTGCTAAATCTTCCTTCAGGTTTTTTGCAGTCAAATGGAGATTTTGATTTGTCTTTCTGACAAGCATACGAGCAGTTCTCTCCAGGAGTTTTCTTGATCTACCAGATCTCATCTTGACCTCCACAGTTCCCCTGAACTGCCATCTCTTACATTTACATCAATTACATTTCTCATTGTGGAAACTGCAAGCTTAGAGGAACCCATGGTTGTTGAGTGTACACAATGTTTGAAGAGTTAAAGTATTTGTAAGGCTTTGAAATTGACATTTAATAATGAAAGCTGTTGCCATGCATCAGATCTAACGAGCTGATTAAGGTCTGAAACCTTGTAAAAAGAATCTGAGACTCTGGAACTCTTAGGGTGCCTAAACTTTTGCACAGTGCCAAAATACTGTTTTTATTTTTGTTCAATTTATGGCATAAGAAGTAACAATGTTTGTAACCATTTCCAAGAACTTTGTAGAAGGATAAAATTCACTTTGTAGAAAGAATAAATTGAAGAGGCTTGCAAGGTGTGTCAGAACATACCTCACACAAGGGCATCATTTGTACCCCTGGGGCACAAGAGATGCCCAAATTTGCCCCATTGACATATAATGGTAATTTCCATAAGAACTTTGAAACGGAACCTAACTGTAGATCCCATTGTCGTAGCGATGCGGGGGAATGGATCATTTAAGAGCACCCAAACAACTCAAACCCATGGAGGATTATATTCATTCATAGTCGACATAAGCGTTTGATTTCTTTATTAGCAAGTGCCAAGCAACTCCCTAGCAACAAAACAAGGTACCCTAGAAACCATTTTGCAAGACATTTATCTCTGCCTCAGAACTTTGAATAGACATGTCGGTTTAGTTTTTTGTGTTATGCCAGCAAAGAGGGCTTCTAACATGCTACACATGTTAGCAGTGAATAGCTACATTATAATATCTGGTAGCTAAGAGCTACAACATGTTAAAATTGTGTTAGCATCATACGAGTAACATACTGGAGTCATGCTAGCAACATGTTAAACATGCCAGCATCATGTTGGCGATATACCAATCATATTAGCATTATGCTAGCAACATGCTAATCACATTGGAGTCCTGCTTTTTAACATGATAATCATGTTAGCGTTATGTTAGCAACATGCTATAGTAGCATAAATCTTGCAACATGCTAACCATGTTTGCATCATGCTAGCAACATGCTAATCCTCTTAACATCATGTAAATAATGCTGGCGACATGCTACTATAGTTAGCATAATGCTAGCAAGATGCTAATCACGTTAGCATGTTGTTAGCAGCATGGTAACATCCAGGTGAGCTCATTTTACTCAGGGAAACCGATGAATCTCTCAGGATCACTGTGTAGTTGTCAAGCCACACTCTAGGCACGAGTTTTGCCACAGAAAGCGCCACTCACAGTTTCTTCAGAAAATGAAACTCTAGATCTGGATTTTATCTCATATATCTGGATTTTTGATTATCATCATTGGTCTTTGGGCTGCTCTTGGCAAGGCTTCACCACAACGTACCATCCGATCCACACAACTTGGAACAGGTTTTTTTTTCACAAGATATTCTTCCGGATTCAACCCTAACAATTTTATCCTAACATCATCTCTGATCTTCTGGAGATAGCTCTCTGCCCCAACTACACCAAGCATAGAGCAGTTAACCAGAAACACTCATCACACAGTAGAGTTTAGTCATGTCAATTCATGTTTATAAACGCTTACCTTTATTCAGATCAGGAAAAAGGAAATCCTTCCTCAAAGGCCTTCAGTTTCAGTTGTCTTCTCTCTTATTTGTTTAGTTACTTCATAAAACATTTGTCTCCGGAGCATCTAAAGAGACGGGTGAGGGGGAATATATGTTGAAGAAAAAAAAAAAAGATATTTTTCGTGATATCTCACTAACATTTTTTTTTCCCCTTCAATGTTTTTTTTTTTTTTTCCACCTGTAATAATTGACAAATTTTCCACCTCGGGCAGCAATCAAGGATGTTTCCGTTCCATACTTAGTGGTGGTGGTGCAGGGTGGAGATGAAGCATTGTGCTTGGGCCCGCTCATCGTTGCTTGCAACTATTTTTCATTATTATTTTTCTTAAATAGAAACAGTTATTGTTTACTGTAATTGAATTCAGATTGACTTAGTTAAAAGCGTGCAGTGTGATGACAGGTAATCTTCCTGTAATTTTTAATTTATCAAAAAGCAGCTAGTTTTTCAAAGTCATCACTTTGAGATTCTCAAAACATGTACAAATTTCACATCATCTTGTCCCTTGTGCACTGCATAAAAGCAATTTCACTTTATAAAATTTCTCTGTTGTTTAAACAAACTGTAAACGCTTTCATAGGTTCATGCAAATGATTCAGTACAACTGCCTGCTCTTACTATATTGCTTCTCTGTTGAATAATTCGCCCCCATCCCAACCAAAGTGTTAACTCATCGTATAAATCATTACATGTAAAATGGTTGAACCAGCTGTCAAAATCTTTCAGACAGATAATTTTCTTTTTTTCCTGGTTCTGACTTGATAAACTGCTCTCAGGTTAATCTTAACGTCACAAATAAACAGGACCATTTGAAGCATTTGATCAACCAATGATGAACCCGGCTGCCATGGATGTGGTGTGGGAGGATGTCACAGCAGGATAAGATGGAACCTGTGGTCTAACAGACAGGAATGTCAGGAGGTGTACAGTAAAATAACAGTAGTGTAATTCCTCATACTGTACTGCATGTACAGTTCTGCCTAAAGGAATGTTTCCCATGTTTACATTTCTAATTTTGTATTTTCTTCTGTGTATTGCCATGACATGGTCTATCAACAAATTACAGTACAATCAGTAAAAAGTGTAAATGTGAAGCCCGCCCAGCCTCGTAAAGACATTTCTTTGTAACTTTGTTCTGTTGAAATGACATTTGCTATTCAAAATAAAGAAGGCAAGCAGTTTCCCTTTTTTTGGCACCATAATGCTAGATACATCTTACACCTTACTGCTGATGGGAGCTGCAGAACCTCAATCCAAGCTTTATGTCTAGTTAAAATATCAGACTCTTCACAAGTCCACCAGGAAAGTCAGAAGTAAGAAATAATTTCTTTATATGAATCCAAATCTTTATAAGTTTTTTCTTAATAACACTGAGGCTGTAGCAGCCGCTGCCGTCCTTAAAGCCGTGTAAGAAAATAATCTGACAATACCTTAACTGTCATGCTTTCTCTGGGTTAGCTACAACCTAGGAACTGCATGAGGTCACAGTCTCGTTCATACACACATACACAGGATGAATGTTCAGGACTTCCTGTATTGATGAAGCATATACATATCAACAGTTTTGTAGTACAACATGTTTCATAGTCATTTTTTGCCCATGATTTTAATTTTTACAAGAATAAAAAATGAGCAGGTGAAAATGAAATGTACCTTTTCATCCTTATCTCTATGGCAACAAACATTTTTGTCTCTGATGGAGAAGTCGCTCTCTTTCACTCACTCACTCACACACACACACGCACACACACACCCACACACGTTTATTTGGAAATTAACTTTTCTTTTTTTCTTGTGTCTGAAATGGTGCCTTAAATCCCTACAAACACAGCAAGGCATTCTGGGTATGCCACAGTCATCATTTGTACCCTCACCTCCTGCAGTGCATTGTGGGTTTTCACGTGTGCACTGAATATTCTCCACTTTGTATTCTACAAAATGGCGCAAAAAGAAGAAGAAGAAAAAAGAAAAATAGTGCACTATGTAGGGAACAGGGTGTGATTTCAAACATAGGAAAATGTAACAACACAGGCACATCAGAGGCTCTGCTCGCTCGGTCTCTCTCACACACACCTTCAAAGGCAATAAATGTCCGTTCTCCACGGCAACAATGTCTCCGTGGCAACAAGATTTCATCTGTGTGAAGGAATGACGCCGTTAACGGAGGCATAAATGAGGAAGAGGAGTAAAATACTGCCTTAAAATAAAAAATGGGTAAAAAGGATTACTTGAATAATAATAATAATAATAATACACATCGGCTTCTTGTTCCCAAAAACACTGCTGAGTAAAACAAAGTAATGAGCTTTAAGTTGAATTAAAACTCAAATTATATGAAAAATTAATGCTTTTGTAGTCCAGCTTTGACTTCCTTCCTTCCTTCCTTCCGTTGTAGTGTTTTTTTTCTTCAGACATTTCTCCCATGATACAGGTAGATTATTAACAAAACTTTTTTTTTTCCTTTGTCACAACAGTTTTTTCTTTTTTTTTTTGTTGTTGTTGTATTGTATTCTTTAAAGAAAGTTTATAGTTTTTACATTCCGGTCAGTTGATCCATAATCAATAAGGTCTGTAAAAGCGCTGGTCTCAATCCTTTTGCTCGATCATCCTCGCTGTCTGCAAAAAAGAATGCACAAACACTCGATCAGACACACACCCATAAAGGACGAATTACCACAAAAATGAAATATTATGTGCAGGTCTTGTGGGATGTTCCTGGTAAGCAGGGACCAGAACTTATCAAAAGTGCTCCAAGAAAGGACAACCAGTGAAGCAGCAACAGAACCCATGTGAGGCCAAGGATCACTGATGTACCTATGTTGGATGAAGACAGTGTGATGCTCTGAGCGAAAGGAAACCCTGGCTATTGCCCCTGGTGTGGATGTTACTCTGAGACGCAACACCTACCTGAACACAGTTACAGACCGAGTTATACCCCTTCATGGAGACCCTGTTCCCTGATGACAGTGTGCTCTTTCAGCAGGATAATACGTCTTGACACACTGCACATACTGTTCAAGAACCATTTGATGAACGAGTTAGGTGTTGGCTCTGACTCTAAATCTCAACCTAATGGGATGTGCTGAAATAAGTCCAATTCATGGAGACTCCACCTCACGCCATGACAAAGGATTTGCTACAGATGGCTTGGTGCCAGATACCAAACACACATCTGGTGGAGTCCATCCCTTGACAAGTCAGGGCTGTTTGGTGGCAAAGGTGGAACCTACTTAGTTGGGTGGTCATAACATTATGGCTGATCAAAGTTCAGGCTAAACCTTAAAAAGCTCCTTCTCCGTAGGGGATATACTTGCTTTAAACTGTGTGTACATTCAAGAAGGATGGCCAATCACGCATCCTGCCTTCATTTGGTGCGTAGTTTGCAGATGTCCTCACAACTTAACATGACTTGCCCACAAGATGCAATATGAAATGTTAACTGTAGGGCTGGTGCAGTCAGCAGCCATGTCAAAAATGGCACAAGGTTTTGAGGAGAAATTGTGTGACCAGGTCTGCAATTACTCTACCCGTACGATGCATCATAACCACTCTGTATCGACATCTCTTTTGTCACAGATATACATGTCAAAAGAGCTGGCAGATGAGAAGTACTTTCTTAAATGTTAACATGGAAACTACATTCCTCAAGTGTCACCATGTTTGTTCACTTTATCTGACAGAATTCTGTGTGCACTGTACTGGAATCCTCAGGTAACTTGCATCGTATACAGGGCAAGTATTTGAACAACCGTGCTCATGACAGGTACATTTCAGCGCTTATGTAAAACACACAAAAGCAAACCTTGGAAAACAGGTTGAGCTCAGGGATTAGTGCCAAAAAAATCTAAAAAGTTCAAGCAAATAAAGGAGCTCATAAAATGAAATTAGTTTATTGAAAAAACAAAAACACCACATTGTGCAAAACAAACAAAATGGAAAAGTGTACTAATTAATTGACGTTCAATGTTAGCATAGGTCAGTGTGATGTAATCCCTGTGGGTTTCAGAGTTGAAATGTCACTTATTTTAGCAAACAAGATGAAGCAAAATATTAATATTTTCTTGGTGAAGACTTCCTCTATGAAATAGAAAACTCCATGAAAACTTTAATATAATAAAAATTATTTGGCTTAACGCTTTATAGCATCTCTTTAAGCTTGATGGCTGTTTCACTTTTTTTTACGTAAAGGATTACAAAACCATTCAGCTTTTATAGTCAAATACTGTGAATTGTCATGTGTTGGTTTTGCTACTTATTTATTTAATATGATTATTGTGTAGAAAGTGTGTACATACACAAAGCTCATTACACACAGACACTCAAGCAAAACATAAAACGTTGATTACAAACTTGTTTTCAAGTTTCAGCTTTTCTGGGTCTGGAAAACATGACTTAGTTTTAATGTATCATGACTGTACACTTGCTGTCACAGATACATTACAATCTATTTTCAAATCTAAAACAGCCCCGGCCCTGTACAGGAATTCCAGCACAGTGCCAGGGAACTTTACGCACTGAAAATAGGTCAATCTCAGGTAATGAAATAGAATATAGAAGAGGTAACACTTGGGTCTTTATTTAGCAATATTAACAATAAAAAAAAATCAACTCATTGGAGAGAAAAAAAAAAGATGAATAAGAAGATTCAAAGTTATACTAACATTTGATGATTGTGTGCGTAGTGTGCCTTCAGCCTCTCTCTGACTGTTCCTGGTTTGCAGCTGCAGGTTTGGCTGGCCTACCGTTTTGAGGAAACTGAACAAAAAAAATAAAATAAAAAAGAAATAAAGAAATCACACACACACACACACACGAAGATCAGCCATTACATTAAAACCACCTTCCTACTATTGTGCAATTCCCCTTGTGCTATCAACCAAAACAGCTCTAAGGCATTGAAGGCTGAACCTATAAGCTCTGAAAGTTTGCCGTGATCTCTCCAAAACATTAGGCAAAGACGATTTAAGATCTGCAAGCTGGATCAGATTTCTTGTCCCACAGATGTCCAATCAGATTGAGATCTAGGGAAATTGGCGACCAAGTCAACACCTCGAACTGAACAATGCAGTTGGGAGTCGAGAGCCTCTGTGACATGTACATCTCAATTGGACAAACAAATCAGCTTAGGCATGCTGAGCATGCTCCACTAAAGAAGCCACTAACTATCCGGCAGTGTTGTGTGCCTTTGGATAATAACTACAGGGGTGATGTGCATCTCTCTCACTCATTCTTTATAGCCTGCGCCGTACAGCAGACATCACTAAATCGCAGCCTGGTCTGGATCTGTCCAGACCCTGATAAGCTTTTACGGCAAATAAGAATAATTAATATAAATCAGTAATCTCGCACTTTTTCCTCGAGGTGGTCTTGGCTATATGCATGACACAGCAGAGCCAATCAATGCAATAACTTACCATTTATGTGAAGTGTGTGGAAACTGACAGAATGGCTTAGTCCAAGTCATCAAAATTTGCACACAGATTGGAATCTGCGGCCAACAGGTTCTCAGTGGGGCTCGGCCCAGGGAGTCGCACACGCCCGACATAGTGCGCCCTAGAGAGTCTTGCCTCATAGCTCAGACACACTTTCACATATACTTATAAAACTCGGTGTACATTTAGACCTCATCAAGCTGTACAAGTTTCGTGCTGCATGTCATCAGGTCTAATCAACAGGAAGTGAGTTATTTTGAGTTGTGAAATAGAATGTGAAATACTCCTCCTAGGGAATTAATACAATTGGCACCAAACCAAGCAAATATGATCTAAACAAGTTGCTGATGCAAAATTGCGGAGGGATTTTCGATATCTCAAACGGTTTGGCCGTGCCGTTGCTTTAAAATTATGGCGAATAAAAATGAACAGGAAGAGGCTAATAACTTGTGTACATTAGGTTATGTACATGAAACTTTACAATTACGTTAAGAGTAGGAAGCCGATCACATCTTATGACAATCATGAGTCTTTGTCATAGCGCCAACTGGCAGTAGGAGGTGTTTCACTTTTGGAAATAACTAATATTTTGTCTTCTACTTTCACCTTATTTGGTTCAAAATCAGTCAGAATAATGAAAAGACATTGGTCATTTGAAACAATGGAGGATTTTTTTCTAATTTGAATTGTGTTGCTATGGTGACGGTTTAACTAAAGAAAAAAAATCTTTTCATATCTTACGAAAGACCTACGGTTCCAAAATTTTATGGGTGAAACCGATTATGAAACTGATTAGCCTGAAACTGATTATGAGGAAGGCCTGAGTGCCCGGGCGTGGCACAGGGCCTGTACAGCACCCCCTGGAACTTTGTAAAAATTTTGCTGCATAACTCATATCAACTTTCACATATATGAATGAGACCCAGTGTGAATTTAGATCTCATTGAAATGAACAACTTGCATATGCCATGTCATGGAATCCGCTGAACAGGAAGTCAGTTATTTGGCATTGTTTGAAAAACGCACCAATTGGAATGTGATCTACTACGCTTACAGGATTCATATTTTTAGATCAAACAGGGTCCAATATAATCAAGACATTGAGGATCTAACATTGTGAAGGGCTGTTTGATATCTTAAACGGGTCGGCCGTGGCGAGTCCTTAAACCTATGGCGAATAACAGGAAACAGAAGGTGCCTAATAACTTCTGTGTAAATTGAGTGATGTACATCAAACCTCAGTTGTAGGTTAAGAGAAGAAACGAGCTCACAGTGACATGGGTCCCGTGCGTATCAGTCATAGCGCCACCAACTGGCAGCAGAAAGTGTCTACTTTTAGACATTTAAATATTTTGTGACTAATTTTCAGCTAATTGGCTTCAAAATCAGGCACAATAATTTGAAGACATGGCTGATGTGAAAGTGTAAAGGACTTTTTTTATGCGCTAAACTATGACAAGATATTAATTTAAGGAAAAAATCTAACAGGAAAATTCTAAAGTTTCAAAACTTTTTACGTAGAAAGAACAACTGGTTGTGAGTAAATATGTTGAGTTTCATGATTTTTTTATGCTCATACGTCTCCCAACAATATTTTATATTCATGACTTCATTGCATAAAGATGTTTTGGGCCGCACTCCTGCAGTACTAAACTATGTCCACTAGTTGGAGGTATTTCTTGGTTTCCTTTACAATGGCTTTATGTTTACAATTTAAACATATGCAGAAATAATAAAAATAAACAATACAAACATTTAAATTGCCCACTGTGCAACATTCAGTCTGGTGGACAAGGGCAGCGATATACACAGCACCCTACAAACACAAACACACCCTACACACACATACACAAACACTACATGCCCTACACACACACACACACACACACACTATATGCACACAATAACCATCCTACACACACACACACACACACACACACACACACACACACACACACACACACACACACACACACACACGGGCTGCAACTAACGATTATTTTGATAATCGATTAGTTGGGCGATTCTTTTTTTCGATTAATCGGATAAAAACTAAAAGCTTCTTTAATTTGATGTTTTGCTTATAACTATATAAAACCATGAATCAGGGTATTAGTTATGTATAAAACTAAACTTTAAAAAAATGCACAAGCCACATATAGAGTTTAATGATCTTTAATTGACATTTTAAAATATAAATAAATAAAAAAGCAAATCAATTGTACTCTTATTATATTGGATGGCATCTGTTATAGTGGCTGCTTGTTGAGGAGTGCATGGGGGATTTCTTTTTTTGAATGAACTCACTTATGCTGACTTGTCTCTTTCTAAAAAAAAAAATAAATAAATGAATAAATAACAGCATTTGAGTATGCAAAATACAGCATTTTAACAATAATTGCAGATATTGCCAGCTGATGGAGAAGGAACAGCCAATCAAAAGTAGTGTGTGAAAGTCTGTTAGGCTGGTTTTGTGGCAGTTTTGTAACACTGGATAAAGTCGAGCGCGCACAGAAAATAAATGTTGCTGGCGGAGAACATGTTGAGTGAGCAGGGGAGACATTGCACGCGCAGAATCGAGCTGTTGAGCGCATAGAGTGCTTTGTCTGCTCTCAAAATGTCGAACCGTGCGCTCAGAATTGTGGCAGGAATATAACGCCATAGGCGCACGCTTATTCCTGCAGACGCTTCTGTAACTGCCATTGCGCAAGTGGCTGTGTCTCTTTGTGCATTTGTGCATCTTGTGGTCGCGCTCCTCAGTAACGTGGGCAGTCCAACTAATCAGATAATGGCATTCGTTGACAACGAAATTCATTATCGATAATTATCGATTTTATCGATTAGTTGTTGCAGTCCTACTACACACAGTACGCATCCTACACACACACTACAAATTCCGCAAAAACAATGGTGCAGGTGCTTGGACCAGTTACTATCATCTTCAACAAACCAGGCCCATATAATCTCAAACCATTGAGGATCCACTGATATCTCAGACAGTTTAGCCATGGCGATGCTTCATGCTGAAAAGTGGATAATAACGTCACAAACACACACACACACACACACACACACACACACACACAAACACAAACACACACACACACATCCTACACAGACATAAACACTACACATTCTGACAAGCTGTTGCTGATTGACTCCCTTTGATACTTTATGTGTCCGCTGAATGCGTATGTGTCAAACAGTTACACCCTTATCTCACCTTGCTGTGAGACTTGTTGTGAGACGCAGTGTTTACACTGCAAGGAACCGCGAGTGACCGGACATTTTGGAAGCTTCCTCGAGGACTGTGGAATACGTAATTTTTTTCATTTGCGTTTTCATTAACGTTACGTTAATCACTACGCCAAAACTCGCAGTGAATTGCAATGAACCATGAAACCGCATACGTGAGATAGGGGTGTTGCAATTTCTTCGGTTGTTGCATTTATCATGGCATAAGTTGATTATGGATCTGTGGTATTTTTAGCAACATATGGTAAATGTCTCTCATTCACACACAGCTACAGAAGAGTTTGTGTTAAGACTGAGCAATAAACCCTTTGGCAACAATAAATTTTACACTGCAAACTATGTAATTAACAGCAAACTACCCAACTGTTACATTTACCTTATGATTATTATTTTATTTATATAATAATAATAATAATAATAATGATAATATAAACTAACACACATGAAGTTCTGTAGTTGTCCGAGTACTACTTAGTTATTTTTATGCATTATTGTTAATATTCTTTATGTTTACAAATTTTCACTTTATTTTCATTAACATTATAGGGATAGGTGATTTTTATTTTATATTTGTAATACAAGACAGTTGCAAGTCCTGTGGAGACAACACTGTGTTTTCTTAAGTGCAATCAATGTTTTTTATTAGAAGAAAAAAAAAAAAAAAAGAATCGTGTGAGAGAATCATGATCTCAATTCTCATGGAGAAAAATCGTGATTCACATTTTGTCAAGAATCATGCAGCCCTACTAGGTGGGGAACACCCTCATCAGGGTGCCAATACATTGCAGGGCACATATACTCATTAATACACTCCCGGGAACTTAGAAATGCCAGTTAGCCTAATCTGCATGACTTTTGTGGGAGGAAACGAGATTCCCCAGAGGGAATCCACCAAGCACAGGGAGAACATGCAAACTCCAGCGTTCATCTCACTTGTACAAAAAGTAAAAGCATAAAGCATGTAAAAAAAATAAATAAATAAAAAAAAATTTTTTTTTTTTTTATTATATACATATACACACACACATTATATATATATTAGTGTGGAACCTTGGATTACGAGCATAATTCGTTCCGGAAGCATATTCCAAAACACTTGTAAACCAAATCTAATTTTACCATAAGAAATAATAAAAACTCAAATTATTCATTCCACAGCCCCAAAAAAATAAATAAAATAATTGATACAATATATAAAGTAAAAATAAGCCAAATTAATCTACATATTACCTTTAAAAAAATACAAATGAATCCCAACAGATGTGTTACCATTTGTGCACGCACGCGCCATGTATTTATGTGTGTGTGGAATAAGCCCCTTCCCTCGCCTCGTCTTACACAGTAAAACTCCTCCTCCCTCCCCCCCACCTCGCTTTTAAAGTTTTACAACACACGCACACAACGGAAACTGTTTTAACGGGGAAAAAAAAATCTCTCTAATGACACTCCCGTGAGCGCATACTAACGGAATCACTGCTGTAAAGTAAAAAAAAAAAAAAAAAAAAGAACCAGCACCTTACCTTTGAAAAGAATCGTGACAGAGCTGAGTTTTCTGTGCAAAGCAGAAAGTGTCTGTGTGCGCGTGTGTAAAGCCAAGAGTGCGTGTGTGTGTCGATGTCAAATTACGCGCGCACACACACACCGTGTGCAGGTGTAAAAGCGAGAGACTGTGTGTCGGTGTTTGTGTGGGTGTCGGTGTTAAATTACGTGCACACACACACGAGAAACGCTAAAAGAGAGGGAAACGTTGATTATGCCATTAAGAGACGAGCACTAAGACGCAGCAGGGGAGACGATTAATCACTTCCGCAGCGTAAGAGAGAAAAATGATTGGCTCAGTTGTGATCACGTGACGCTCAGTGTCAAAACAAGAGCGCATGTGTAATGCATGATACTCGGCTTTCAAAATCAAAATTTATTAAAAATCTCTGCTCGTCTTGCGGAACACTCGCGAACCGCGTTACTCGCAAGCCGAAGTTCCACTGTGTGTATGTACACACATACACACACACATACACACACACACATACACACACATACACACACATACACACACATACACACACATATACACACACACACCAATGTAAAAGTTGACCATTTTTTCAACACTCAACATGTTAAAAATTGTTTCTTGCTAACCTGTTTTTTTTTTTTGTATTTTTTTTAAACGGGTCATACTG
The DNA here is from genome assembly GCA_030347435.1 of Clarias fuscus. NCBI lineage: Eukaryota > Metazoa > Chordata > Actinopteri > Siluriformes > Clariidae > Clarias > Clarias fuscus. Next base: position 1,054,510 of record CM059217.1, on the reverse strand, counting down.
CCAAAGTCAGACATACTTTAACCATTAAATTGATTGCCCTGACATGCTTGTATATTGGGACAAAGACCACAGTCCAATTAAAGGGCCTAGTAGAGCTATAACCATAGCCTTATTTCACTGTGCTGTCAGTGGTTTATGGCTGATGGGAGTATGTAAAATATGCAATACATAAAGGTAGATCTAAGCTAAAAGAGGTGCTATTGTTCTTACCTTGTGCTTTGGACACCTCAAGGAGAAATTATCTTCATTTAGAAAGCAGTCTTAAAAGAGAAACAAAATTAAATCAAAGTCCAGTTCGTTTAAGTACATGTTCTTCAAAAAGAATGAGGAATCTAACAGCAGTGTAACGAAAGAGTTACAGGGTTGCGTGATGTGTTATTACCATAATGGGGTGTGCCATTCTACTGACATGTCTATGACTGGCAGACAAATATGCAGCCCTTGATTTTCTGCCTCTTAATCTGGAAATCTAATTGTGTACCATAATGCTATCGTGAGTTGCCTGATCATTTGTAACAGGAAAAAAAAAAAATCCACACCTAATTTACCTCTTGTAACAATGGACAAGAAAATGACAGGATATATCCACTACACAAAAAACACCCACACTAATGTCACTAAATACCTTACGCATTTTGATGACCAGGAAACACGGAATATCTGCTTTTTGTTCCTAAATATATCAAGATTATAAATGTTGTGTAATGTATCTTGGCTTGAATACACATATATTGAAGAAAGGAAAAGACATGCCTCACCTGCCTCCACAGCACACAGGTAATGATACCGAAGTGTGCAGCCTTTACTATAGCAACCCAGTGTGGACCCAGCCATTTCACAATGAGAACAGTTCTGAAAGATAAATAGGAAATATGGTTTTCAGTATACAGGGTCAATACTCATATGGAAAATGTATAAAACAATTTGCTATCTAATTACAGTTGAACTACAGCTGCCCATTTGTTTAAATGGAAAATCACTTTCATTCAGTAAAACAGTAAATACCTAATTATAGCTAATGTGTCTCTTATTTTTAAGTTCTTATGTTTTAACCCAAGTTATTTATAATTAACATTAGTACTGAGTGTACATTCTGTTTTGATTATGAGAGAGTACTGTGACAGACATGGCCAGCTGCATTTCATGAATGATGCATGGAAACCATATAGGTAAAACTCACTGTCTCTCTGGCACCATCGATCGCCTCCTGGAGGCCATACAATCTCCCGTTGACCAGGTAAACACCACTTGTCCAGACAATGCAACTCTCATGGACCCAAAGTTCCTTTGGATCCAGGGGTACCACTGGGAGCTGAGCAAGTTGAGCCAAAGGTCCCAAAGAATCAAGGCTGGGTGGTGGAGGCTGGAAAGGCAGTGAAGCTTTGTTGTTAATTGGAATCGTGCGGGGCATGTCCTCACTGGACTTGTGTCTCCTTTTGAATCGTGGATGGGAAGTCAGCTTTCGATGCTGTGGTCGCTGCTGCACATCCTCTGCTTTCTGTTGCCTTATCTGGGTCAGCTCGTTCTCTAGTTCAGGTGGGTCTAAAGTAATCAATGCCCCTTCTGGTATCAGATTCCAGTTTTGCTCCATTGCCTTGGTAGCTGTACTGAGACAAGGTAGGTTTTCACTTACTGCAGGCGATACTGGGTTTGTAGTTTGACTCACTGAACAATTAGTGTCTGCTGAACTGATATCTGGAACAGACTGTACATCTGGGACGGTTAATTCTGTTGATACAGAAGATGGATTCAACCCTGCATTGGCTACCCCAGGGGTGTTTGACAAGATCTGTCGGATTTGGGGCTGGTTCTTCGGGAATTTGGCAGCATAATCAGCTGGGTAGAAGGGGCCATAGAGATCCCCAAGATTTTTATAATTTGCCCATTTTTGGCAGAGGCAGCACAGCAAACGACCCGTGTGCCCAGTCTCAGATATCACAGGGCCTGGTAGGACATATCCAGTTGCGGGAAGAGACTTTCCTGACTGCATGACCGAATCAGGCGGCTCATCAATTCCTTTCTCCTGCATCCTTTCAATTTCCCTCTCTTTTCTGACCATCTGAGATATCAAAGAAACAGTCGAGAGGCCATCACCACCAGAACTACCATTTTTGCCTCCTGCTTTGGATTTCTCTTCTTCAGAATTTACTACCATACACACAGCTCCAATCTCAGTTATCTTCCTTTCAACATGTACATATGGTGAGAAAACATTTTTCCTAGTACCTTGCAAAGTCCCTGCATTTCCCACAGAAACATTCTGAGGATCCAGCTCTTCTTTAGAGGTCATACCTCTAGCTTTCCTCCACTGTCTACCTTTTGAGGCAGCACCTTCATTTCCCTCTTTTCCCTTTCTCTGCTTGTGTTTTACAGGTTTTACATCCACATCCGGCTGGTTGTCCTCACACTCCATCTCCACCTTTACTGGTTGGCTCTCCGTAGCAAGATCTAGGGAGGGACAAGGTTTCTGTTCAGGTAAAGTTGATGGTATGACTGTTTCTCCTGCCATGCTGGAATTTGATGCTGGTTGAGGAGTAGCAGCAAGAGAGCCAGCAGGAGGAGTATGAGGAGCTAAAATTACATTGGAAGTGGTACTCTGAACTTGCACACGTTTTTGTTTGTTTACACTTCCCACTGGTCGCCCCTTCTTTTTGCCTGAAGGGAAATAACCTTTGGGAACAAAGTTTTCTTGTAGTTTGGCATCTGATGCTGCTGTTCTTGGTGAGGCTAATTCACATTGTGGAGGTCTGGAGAGGAGGTGGTGTCCTGCACTTTGGCCATGGGGTGGCGTTGCTCCATAGAAATCCCCTCCAGGATAATCTTCAAAGCCCATACCAGTCTCCTGAAGTTTCTGCCTCAGGAGGTTAGCAGCAGACTGCTCCCCTCGTCTTGTTTCCAGCTGCTGATAGGTGTTAGTAAATTGTTGTATATCAGACAATGCAGATGAAGACGGAGGAGGAGAACCTTGCACAGGACGAGGCAATGGAGGTGGTGGGGGAAGGGGTCCTAATAATGTAAATTCATCTTTATCAACTTCATCAGTCCCAGGGCCTGAAGATCCAGCAGCACCTAATCCAAAGTCAAAGTCGGTTGGGATATTTCTCAGGGTGGCACCAGTAGACCCAGTCATACCCTGTTTAAGAACTTGAGAATCACAAGAATAAGCATCTTCTGCTCTGTAGGGCAAAAGATCATCTAATGAGTGACCTTCATCAAGGTAAGGTAGACAACCACTTTCTCTATGAGGTGCATTAGAGAATGGTGCTCCAATCTCTGGGTCAGTTATTTCAGAACTGTACCGTGATACCTCTGAAAAGTCAGCGTCTGTGTGGCTATTACTGTAACTGGCTTTTTTGTTTGGAGTAATTTTTTGAACTATTGCCTCTAGTTTTAATCCCCTTCCCTTTCTTGGTGGTAGAAATTTTGTTTTAGCCTGTGGGGGCGAGTTAGCACTTGGAGAATGAAACGCTGTGTTGGGAGAAGCTAGCTTAGGACGAGAGTCTGCACTGCATGAATCATTGTCATTTAAGGGTCTAGATTCAGAATGGGCTACCGGAGAGTGGTGAGATGTCACACCCCTGTTGCCAGAAAAATCCTGATATTGCCTCTTGGCAGGAATTGGAGAAATGAAAGAGCGAACTCTCCTCCTCATCATTAATGGGTTAGTTTCTGCTGACCCCCCAATTTTGCCCTGCCGCTGTCCTTGGGGAACACTTGGGTTAATATTGCTGCTGGCTGAACCAGCAGCTGGAGGTGGATGGAATGACTTAGTTGAATCTTCTGTATTCCCTGCTTCCAGGGGTTTGGGAACACAAGTTGGTACATTATCAACAGCCGTGTGAGAAGAAGTCAAAGACTGTAGCTGCTGGTTTCCTGTTCCTTCTCTTTCAGCATAGGACTCCCACATTTTCATATCATAATGAGAGCCAGGATATGAGTGTTGTCTTGCCAACTTCTGGTCAGTGTTCTGGGTAGAGTTGTGATGGATGGAAACATCTTTATTTCTATTACTGCTGCTTGACCAGTCAAATCGCTCACTGATGCCATGTGTGTGTTGAAGAGAGACATGGTGAGAATATGCTTGTAATTTGTTTGCCGAAGGTGAGATATTACTTGGAGATGATAATGAATGGAATGAATTTGGAGAAGAGATGCGAGTATTTGTTTTGGTCCCATCCACTGCATCACTAAAACCATAAGCAGGAAAACCAGCAGATGTTCCATCAACAGCCTGGGAATAAGGCTTGCATCTAGGTGGCGATGATAAGGGATTAGAGGACATTTTAGAGTGATAGATCGAGGAATCAATAATCCCTTTTGCACCACTCTGTCTATGAAAGTCAGAATTAACTTCTATTGGTGCATGCAAGGACTTATCAGGCTTGTCCTTAGAAAAGATCACACTGTGACCATCTCCAAGTTGCTTTCCACGCTCTTTGGGATTTATCTTAGGAGCTTTTTCCATTTCATCTTTTACATCCTCATTGGTGCACCCTTGGTCACTCAATACAGAGGATGAGGAGGGATGCTGAATGACTGAGGATGCAGAAGTCCCACTGTGAGTTCTTTCCTTCTCTGAAGTGGTCCGTCGTGATGGAGATACATCACAGATTACTGAGCGCCTTTCTGAAGATATGGACATCTGGGATTGGGCCTGATTTAGGGAGTCAGCATTACGAGACAATTCTTGGTCAGATTCTTGTAAAAGCAACTGCTGGACAGCAGAAGGTGGAGTGGCCAGACCTGTGTTTTTTCTGTGGGGCAAGGAATAGTCTGCCAAGTTAATGTGCGTAGTAGGAGTTACTGTTGAAGCATCAGATAACTGCTGTATATGGGTGGGATGGCTGGGAGATACAGTTACTGTGCCCTTCTCTGATGAAGTTCCTTGATCCCCCTTAGACCTTTGTGCTTCAGAATCCCAAGAGGGATGAAGAAGACCAAGGCCTATATCATGGTCTGGTCCCTGATTTTGAGAGTAATGCTTTACTGTGGTAATTTGTTGATGAATATTAGCGCTACCAATTGCTGACTGGTCCATTGCATGAGACCTCATGTTATCCGTCACACGGTACGGGAATCTAGCATGGTAATGATGCTGGGACATATTTTGAGGTTGATGAGGACTACCAGATGTTTGTTCAGGACGGCAATAGCGCCGATCTAAGTGATAGCCTTGGAGGACTTCTTGTAAAAGACTGGGATATGGCTGCTGCAACTGCGAATTACTATCCTGACCTCTCAAACCTATTCCACTTTTTCCTGTAACTCCTAAAACACTAACATCCTTTCTAGACAAATAACCAAAGTTTGAATGTGACTGATGGTAGTCTTGGTATCGGTTTGCACTTATTCCACTGCCTGGTACAGCTCGGACCTTGTTCTTTGCACCCATGCAAGCGTTGTATGGCATTTCCGGATTGCAATACTTAAAAGAACCAGACTGACAGTGATTTGAGGATATGCTTTGCCCAAACTCAGTTTTAAGGGGAACATCATAGTGTGCTGTGAATGTTTCCATACCCATATCCCCCTCTCCATTTTGACTTCCAGAATCCCTAAATGCATTTATGGAATGTTTCTCCTCAGAATAGCTTAGCTTGCCTGCTCCTGATGAAGTGCTCTGTTGAGATATAACCTCCGTTTGCTTAAGTCTTTCAGGACTTTGTTCAGAGCGTGCAGAAACAATAACACCAACACCAGCATTGGACTGTTCCGGAGTGTTTAAAGTTCTACTAAGAAAATTCTGAGTTTTTTTCTTGTTTTCCTTCTCATTTTGTTCTGCTGGACCTGGTTGTTCCACCTTTACAGTGGCCAAGGTCTGAGTATTTTTTCCATTATCCATTTCTTGATGAAAAGGCTCTTCATGTTTAACTGTGGTTATTTCTTCCGTCGTAATTGGAGTATTTTTCTCCTTTCGTCCAGTTTTTTCATCACTGTGACCAAGATCAGGTTCAATTACACAATTTGACTGTACAGAATGAGTCGGAGAGGATGCAGCTGATGATGAGGCTGAGGGAACAGGTGCACATGATGCATTTAAGCTTGGTTCTGGAGGAACAGAGGGTGGAGACAAGGATGATAGATTTTTGGTTTCTGATGCCTTAATCTGTGAAAATGGTTTTGCACCTTGACTAAATAACGGTTTGACGGACCCCTCTGTAACACTTTCATCCGTTTCTGGATGCCGACCAGGATGACTTTGTCCTGTCGGAGTCTTTGTTTGATTCATGGTTGCCGAGTAGTAGTTAGTAGGTTTAGAGTCAATGGTAAATTTGTCTGGTTGTCTCACCTCCTCATGTTCTGAATGGTCACTGTGATTCTTACTTCCCTCCTCTGGCTCAGATGCCCCAACATCTCCACTCTCCTCATTTGCTGTGCTTCGACCAGCAGCAGTAGCATTTCTTTGTTTCTGCTGATTATTAACTGTCTGCTGCAAGTGAGGCTGAGGTGTACCATCTCTTCTTTTCTTCTGAGAAAGCACAGTGTCTGTGAGCATCGTGTTTTGTACTGTGTTGGGCAAATTAGCCACCTGGGATGTGAGAGCATTTAGACTGTTTAGTCCAGGGTCTTGCGAGAGCCTGTCTTGTGGGTACAGGGATGATGTTTCCTCCCGTTGTCCACCCCGTAGACCCATTCCTGTTCTAGTCTGATTAACAGCAGAGCTCACTACACTACCACAACTACTAATACTGCTATTAGAACTAGGAGTTGGGCTAAGCTGTGGCAATGTATTTTGGGCCCTTATATGGCTGTGACTACTGCGGGGATTTAAAACTGAGGAGTGCAAAGATACAGTACTGCCCAGCCCTTCTGAAACACCCATCAGTGGGGAAGAGGAGGAGCTGCAGCTTGGAGAGTGAACAGCTGACTGAACAGGAGATGGGTTAGAAATTGGGCTAAAATTTTGATTCATTTGTGTCTGCTGGTTTTGGGATGGCATGGGAGATTTGGAAATGTCCTGAGAGGCATGGTGTGGGGCAGCAGGACTTAAAGACACCATTGATTGATGGTTTTTAGGGTGTGCAAGGCTAGAAGGTGCATGCTGTACCTTCAGAGGGGCATCATAGACTGCTCCAAGATTGTGCTGAGGAGTGCGACGAGCAGCATGTTTGGGAACAAGTGTCTGAGTCTGAGGTGAATAAGGAGGATGGACGGAAGAGGGGTAGTTCTGGCCTGCATTTTCTTGATGCCCAGAGTTGGTTGAAGCTGCAGGACCTGGAGTGGCATTTAGACTGGAGTGAGTGGGTGAGCTGATTTTGGAGTCCATGTTTGCACTGCTTATCTCGTACCTTTGTGGTGGAGAGTTGTACATTCCAACTGATGCTGTGGGCACATTTAGAGGAGGGTAGTGCCCAAAGTGAGATGGTATTCTGTGCCCAGACAGAGAATAGGCGCGATGACCTTGATGTAACCCCTGGTGCGGCGGATATTTTTGGCTGTGTTGACGCTGGTGCATTTCACCACCTGACACCGGCTGCATTGATGCATTCTGAGCCAAACTAAATTGCTGTGTGGGTGAAAATGAACCACTGCCACTGTTATTACTATTACCACTGCCACTACCAGTAGAAGCACTGGTGCTGTAATCCATGGGGTAAGGGGACATCATGCCAGACGATGGCCCGGACCCAGAAACATGTCTGTACTGGTATTCCATGTTTGAGTACCCAAACCCTGCTCCAAAACCTCCTCCTCTTCTGTTCCTGTCTCGGGCACTCACTGAAAAATAATAATCCATACTATCCTTTCGGTAAGAGTTGCTACTGCTTCCAGTAGCCTGTGGTAGCTCTCCAGCACCTCTCCTGGATCCATAGGCATGGATATGGGATGCCTGTCCAGGGAGTTGCTGCCCACGCAGGTGTGGGTGCTGCCCATGGCTTTGAAGTATAGACTGCGATTGCTGCATGGCAGCATAATCTTCAATAGTCCTTGGAGATATCTGAGGATCCGATATGTGGGGTGGATATGGGGAACCAACCAAGTTTCCACCTCTACTAGGAAATCCTGGGGGCAGAGTCGCAGGACTGTTCGAAAAGTTCTGCATTTTTTAGTATTTTTAGTGTTTGGTAAGCCACTGAGTAATACCAAGACGATTTTAAAAACAGAATGCTGAAATTATGTAAAAAAAAAAAAAAACATTTAACGTTGCACAGGAGGTTGTAGCTGATTGGTAAAAATAATCATGACTGTAGCAGCAACAGAGAGAGAAATAAGACAAAAAAAGCCAAAAATATATATATATTTTGATGTAAAAGTCAAAGGATGTGATGATGATAAATTTAGCAGCAGTCACATCCATTCAGATAAACTGGTGTCATAATTTCCTCTTTGTAGTCATACCAGCTTGGCACTAGATCCATCCTTGTGTAAAGAATAAAGACAACATGAGTAGCAAAGAATTCTTAGCCAAGAAAAAGGCCAAGTGCTGGAGGGGAAAACAAACAAAAAAAGTGTAGCAAAAGTGCGGTTTTAATTTTTCTCCATTGTGCTGAAGAAGTCAATCGCATGTCAGTTTAGCCATTACTTTTTTTTTTTTTATCTCATCTCAGTATAACTAAAGTTCATGCAGCAGAACCCAACCATCAGCAAAACTCATCAGGATGGCATGAGATTCCTCTGATGACGTTTTATTGTAATTGTTATTATAGGATTAATACTTTGTGTATTTATTCATCTTCTGCTTAACACTATTCACCTCTTTAGCTTCATGGGAACAAAAAGAAAAATCACAGGTCCCTAGTTGTCTTCTTTGCACAAACGTTTGACAATTTTTCCATTTAAAAATGGTTTTGGACTAGAGTTCTCTCATTACCAGTAGATCCCAGTCATTATCCTCAGCCTGATTTCGTTACCACATGCTTCATACTTCAAAGATAGACAAGGGCCTTATGTCCATTTTATCTCCATTATTTATAAGGAAGATATCTGAAACAAACAAAAAAAAAAAAACAAAGGAGAAAATTAGTACTGCATCTCTAACTATTTGTAACTATAATCAATTTGTTTTTAGAAAAACAACATAATTGACATTTGTTTGAACATTTAAAAAATTCAATTGCATTTACTGATAAAAACAAACATGAACTAACAATGGTTAATTCACAACATAGTCCTAAACAGCTGAATTAAAATAATTAGTTATACGCGTCACATACACTCACCAGTCCTTATTTTTTGTTGTAATGTCACTGATTGCAACAGAGCTTTTTTTCCCTCCATATTGTGAAGTGGTGCGGTATAAGGGAAAGTCAAGTAATCAGACTTGAAGAAATAATATTAATTTAGACATGACGAAGTAGAAATTGAAAGAGAGAGAGAGAATGGGTATTTGATTAGCATAGGCCCTAATGAGCAGCTTTGGCACTTTAATGGGGTCATTAGTCATGAACCTGATCTGTGACACGTGTCCATTGTCTCGTATACAATGCAGATTACTTTACGGCTACTGCCCTGCCGCTACAGTAATTTTGCACTAGAACGACAATAGCCATGAGCTTTTTTTCCACTGAGGATCAATCTTCTCTACACTTTTAAACATTTTCTAAAAGAAAACAGATTTTATTTAAACGATTACAAGGTTAATAGCCGCCATTATTGTAGGGTTAATGGACTTCGTTAAATGGTCCTATACACGTTATGTTACCGCTGCTTTCTTTATCTTTACTTATATTAGTAAGGAATGACTGAATGAGAGAACTCTTGGCTGGAAACCTAATAATCAATAATCATTGCACTAACACACTCCTGCACATTCTGTTATAGTACAAGATTTACTCTGGACCATCTCAAGTAATAACCTTAAAAGACTGCTGGAATTGCACAGGGTTGAAATATTTGCCAAGGGTACCATACACTCTCCAATACAACATGGTATTATACACCTAGCTAGATTGCATCTGCACCAATAAACAAAAAGATTATTATTAATATTGTGAAGAAAAATCCCAAGACCATATGTCACGCCTACATCCCTATGTTATCACACTTGACGACGCATTTCCGAGGATGAGATCGCAGCATGTTGCCAGGATACATCCAGCGACATGTTCTTAACAGCATCCCACTTCTTCCGTGTTTCAGAACGTTTAGCGTTCATACCAGATTCTAACCCGGATACACAGCGCTCACGCTACTTGAACATACCGCACTTCGTCGTCAAATGTTTGTTATGTAGAACCACATTTCCAGCGGAACCTTGTTTTATTTCAGTGTGTACTGTACTAGCTGGAAAACGATAAAACGACCAAATTAAATAGTCACTGTATTCCCCGCCCCCACACGAATGCACAATTCACACTACTCGAACGTACCGCACACCATCATTGAGCGTACTCAGATTCGCTGGTAGTGTAGTCTAATTTAGTCTCAGGTTGTTCTAAGATATGTTTGTAATGTAGCACCACGTTCCCAGAAGAACCTTTCATTTCAGTATGAACTGTACTGACTGTAAAATTACCAAATTTTAAAAATGGCAGTTGGCCAGTAGGACAGCACTCTATGTGCATTACTTAAAAAGAAAAAAAAAATAAAGGAAAAAAAAAAATACACTCTCTATTACTACCTTTAACTAAAGCAACTAAACTACCTGGTTCATCTTAAAATACCCTTTGTAATTAATCACCTTTCCTACGTCTTAAAACGTAAACTGTTCAGTTACACTTTTTCCCACACTAACAGCTACTAACTCAATAAAATTTAGTTCTCAATAACGTCCCGTCTCTCTATTACCCATTATTATAATGTTGCGTTCTAAACAGCGTCCTGCTTCTTCCGTGTTTTGGAACGGTTCACATTCAGACTAGATTCCGACATGGATACGTAGTGCGTTCACACTGCTCAAATGTACCCCACTTCGAGTTCTTTAGTCTCAGGTAGTTCTGAGGTATGTTTGGTAGTTCAGTAGCACCATGTTCCCAGAGGAACCTGGTTTCATTTCAGTGTGTATTGTACCATCTGTAAAACGACCAAAAATAAATAAATAAATAAATAAATAAATAAGTAAATAAAGCCACTTGACTGTTAGGACAGCACTGTATTTTGTTTTTCCCCCCCAATAATGCACAGTCTCTTGTACTAAAACATCTAAACTATCCAGTTCATCTTTTGTAATGAATCACCCTTAGCATGTCTTAAAACATTATTAAATGTGTAGTATAATAGTTAAAATAAAATAAAAATCTGAAACTCTCCACCGTTTTCCAATACTAACCATTTCCTCGGCTGAAAATGTATAATTAACTGGATAACAGTAATAATTTCTCAATAATGCCCTGTCACACTATTACCCCATTCCTAGTCCTGACAGTTGGCTAAAACTACCCCCCATTTCCAGTAACACCCCCTTATTGCTGAAGCGTTTGTTTGTTTGTTTTTTCCCGAAAATTACCTCAGAATTTTTTACTTCTGTTCTCCCTCACTTTCTTGCTCTTTTTTTTTTTTACATTATTGCCCCTTCCTTGCTTCTATCCATCCTATCCAACACTGTTTCTCAGAAGTTAGCATTAATAGCTAATTAGCAGGTTAGCTAGCATCACTGTGCTTATTGTGCAGACGCTAAATACAATGCAGCTACAACTCAACCGAATCGACGGTGTACATGTCTATATATTTTAAATTCCTCAGTAATATTATTACTAAAAGGGGGGGAAAGACAGCGCATTATTAACAAACAAAACGTCGTGTTTTTGACGAGCTGTTATATGATAATGTTATAACAACAAGAGAAAGAGGGACAGAGAGAGGGAGTAATGATGATGAAAAATAAAGCTGATGCAGCTAGGCTAGGTTTAGTCATCGCTGTGCTTTTAGTTTTTTTTTTCTTCTTTTTTCTGAGGATATGGGTCAGTCAAGGAAGGGGAAAAAAGACATGCACAGTCGTGTTTTAAGCTAGCCGTTTCGTCAGTAAAGGTTTGCTGTTGGGTGAAAAGCGGCGTTGTGTGAACGCGCATACCTGGAGGCCCGGAGCGCGGCGAAATCCCCGGACTCGAGTTCAAAGCCACGCCGCGTTTCAGTCACCGTTTTCCAGAGGCGGCGGCGGACAAAGTGTCGGAGAGGCCCGTCGCGCTCCCGCACACGCACCGGGCCTTTTATTCTAATATAATCCCCCTTTTTCTTTTGTTCTAAAATAAACAAGAGCCCTATCGGGGTGCCTGTAGGTCCCATAGGCAGTGAGGTCCACGCACCCCCGCCCCCTCCTTCTCTCTCTCTCTCTCTCTCTCTCACTCTCTCCTTCTCTCTCTCTCTCTCTCTCACTCTCTCCTTCTCTCTCTCTCTCTTTAGGTGAACCCACCTATATACATCTGCTTAACATTACATGCACTGCTTTCATTTTTTCTTTTCTATTCTATTCTTTCTTTTTTTCTTCTTTCTTTCTTTCTTTCTTTTTTTATTGTTTTAATACATACCGGACAAGGAGAAATGTTTCTGACTTTCACATCACGCGCGCGCGCGCGCTTTTATAACGGATACGACATGATTTCGTCCTAACAGCCCCCCCCCCCCCTCCTTTCCTTTCCCTTTTTTCCTTTGCAAGTAAAAGACCGCCTTGAACACACACACACACACACACACACACACACACAGACAGACACGCATATATTCCCCCACCTCCCTCCTGCTTTTCATCAGACCCCATTCAAAAAATTCCCCTAAATTCAGAATACAATGGGAAAAAACAACAAAGCAAAACACTACAGGATCCAGTTTTATACTTTATACAAGAGAGTGCACTGAAATCAGCACTTGATAGAACTGTCAGCTTTTTGCACTTTTGGATTTATCCGCAAACACAGAATTGTGACAGCTGTGTAGGCTTGAAGGATGAAGTTTAACAGCAACAACAACAAAAAATGTGCGGGAATCGAACCCAGGTGCAAGTCAACATTGTTAACCACTTAGCCACCATGCCGCCAAAGATATGAATACCATATAAGATTCTTTTAAACAGAATAAATCTCGACCAAGCAATCTGATTGGACGAGAGGTATTTCACGAGTTGTGATAATAGACGGTAAACAGCTTCCTTTTTTTTTTTTTTTTTTAACAAATTGTTGATACTATTGGGCCTAATCTTTTATTAATTTATGTCTGCACACTGGCACAGTCCCTGACTGCCTAAAACATGCCTCTGTCACTCTAAAGAAACCAAATCTTGATATATGTGAGTTAGGTAATTTTAGACCAATATCAAATTTGTCTTTTGTTTCGAAGATCCTGGAAAAAGTTGTATTTGGTCAACTACATTCCTATCTGGACTCCCGTTCTTTAGTCTGACATTTTTCAGTTTGGCTTCAGAAAATTACATAGTACAGAATCTGCCCTACTGAAAGTAACTAATGATATAATGCTGACCACTGACAGTGGAAATGATGTTGCTCTGATCCTTTCAGATCTCAGCTCAGCTTTTGATATGGTTGATCATGCAATACTTCTCTCTCGACTGAGAAATCTTTTAGGCATCCAGGGTACTGTTTTAAACTGGTTCCAATAATTTTTACCGAATAGGAAGTTCTCTGTATGTATTGGAAAACACACCTCTTCAGCTGCTCATCTTTCCTGTGGTGTTCCGCAGGGCTCTGTTCTCTTTCCGACACTATTTCTTATACCTGCTTCCACTGGGCTCCATTTTCTTAAAATATGGAGTTCTTTCAATTTACATGCTGATGATACCCAACTTTTTCTTCCCATTAAACATAATGACTCGAGCTCCATTAACATCCTGTTAAAGTGTCTACAGGAAGTGAAACTGTGGCTCACACTAAATGTTCTGGCTCTAAATGAGAATAAATCCGAAGTAGTGCTGCTTGGCGCTAGTGATTTCTATAACGTAGGTGACCTCCCAGTTTGTACATCTCCCCCCAAAATGTGCAAAAAGTCTAGGAGTGTTCTTTGACTCTAGTCTTAAGTTTGATAAACAGATTCATTTTGTTGTTAGGTCATGTTTTTTTCACCTTCGACGTTTTGCTAAATTTAGGTCTCACAAAAAAACTTTGAAACTATTATCCATGCATTTATTACTTCACATCTTGACTACTGCAATTCACTCTATTATGGTGCAAATCAGTCTTTAGTTGGACTCCTTCAAATGGGTCAGAATGCGGCAGCTAGACTACTGATGGGTAGATGTAAATTTGATCATATCTCTCCCATTCTAAAGAATTTACACTGGCTTCCAGTCAAAATGAGAATTAACTTCTAAATTTTAATCTTCATTTTTAAAGCACTACACGGCCTAGCTATTTATCTGACCTCCTACACTATCATAATGCAACCAGGTCAGTTAGGTCAGCCAATCTCGGGTTACTGTCTGTTCAAAGACGGCTAAAACATTGTGGAGATTGTACTTTTGCTATAGCAGGCGTCAAGTTCTGGAATAGTTTGCCAGTTTCAATTCGAATGGTGTCATCTCTTTCCACTTTAAAAACTTAACTCCAAAAAATTTTAGTACGGATTCTTAGATGTATTCATTTTATGTATTGTATTTTATTTTTGTTTATTTCTATTTTTACTTGATTTTTACTTTTATTCCGATGTGTACAGCACTTTGGTAAAGTGAAGTAAAGTAAGTAAGTAAAGTCTTTATTTTGTCACATATACATTACAGCACAGTGAAATTCCTTCTTCACATATCCCAGTGTAACTGGGGTCAGAGCACAGGGTCAGCCATGGTACAGCGCCCCTGGAGCAGCAATGGCAACCTGACCGAGCTGGGAATCGAACCGCCGATCTTCTGATCAGTAACTCAGTGCCTTAGCCCTCTGAGCCACCACTGCCCAACTGGTCAACCACTAGTCAACCACTGGTCAACCTTGAGTTATTTTTAAATGTGCTTTATAAATAAAAGAAGTGAAGTGAACTGTGCTGGGATGTTTATACACCACATGGACAAAAGTATTTGACCAAACCTGTTAAATATTGAATTCAGTTGTTTATGTATTTGGCAAAATATTTTGTTTTGTGTTTTGTATCATTCCGTGGTAAAAGTAGATCTTTACGGTCCGCAGTTCTGAGGAGAGAGCAGCTGCCTGCCAAAAGCCACATTTACAATCAGTCACAGAAGCACTTTCAGCAAGAACACACATCTGACAATGTTATGTCATCTTGTCATCAGTACCATCATGCTGTCTCATTAGTAATTGCTTCTAAGTTGTACTGAATCACATCCTGTTCCTTTATTTACAGCTAACGTGAGCACACTAGCTTTCTATTTAACTATATCTGAGATTCATCCCCAGAACCCGGAAGTTAATGAAGCTGCTCTAAAGTGGAATAAATGGAAATATAAAGTAAACCTCGTAAGTTCTTCAGGACTGTCTACCATGTCCATGGCTTATTCTCCTCTCCTTTTGCCTACATGGTACAAATAAGAATTTTAAACTACTTTCACCATTGTTAATTATGCTAACTGTCAAGACTAACTATCAGTTGCCAGCTCCATTAATCGCGATTAGCTATTTCTGCCAGACGTGGAAGCATATGTGTTGGTGGAGCAATATTACTGGTTAAATAAACAAACAAATCATAGTCTGTTGATAATAAATGGTATATAAATGTGATATCACACTCATGGCTGTGCTGTTGTACTGAATATTAGCACAGCTGGGATATCAAATGAGGTAGCGGGCCCAGGAACGCTGGCGGTCAGTGACGAAGCATCTCAGGTATCACTCCAGTTGTTGGTTGGTCCTCCCGTCTGACCATTAGTCTGAGGGTGGTATCCAGATGATAGACTGCAGGTTGAGTTGATCAGACGGCAGAAGGCCTTCCAGAATCAGGCAGTGAACTGGGGCCCTCTGTCTGAAACGATGTTCTTTGGGAACCCATGCAGGCGGACTACGTGTTCTAATATCAGCTCGGCTGTGTTCTTACTTGATGGGAGTCCAGTGAGAGCCACCAGGTGCACAGCTTTGGAGAACCGATTGAGGATTGTTAGGATGGTGTTCTTCCGGCAGGCCCGTGATGAAGTTGACAGCAATGTGTGGCAGGAGCAGGAAGTGGCTGAAGTTCCCCTGCCGTCGGCTGGTTGGTCTCTTTCGCCCTGGCACACACTGGCCATAGACAGCCACCAGAAGGTGCGTTGGCTGTACTGGAGGGTGCGACGAGTGCCGGGGTGTCCGGGAAAGGGAGGGGGGATTGCCCCATTGGAGCACCTCTGTTCATACGGTGTTGGGTACCTGCCGGTTCGGTATCTGTAGCTTGTGCCTGGCAAACCCTCGTCTCCAAGTCCCAACGGAGGGGACAGATTCGGGGTCCGCCTGGGGGACATCTTCCTCGTGTTGTCGGGAGAGGGTGTCTGCCTTGGTGTTCTTGTTCCCCAGGTAGTACAAAATATGGAAATTATAATGTTTGAAGAATAATGCCCACCGCGCCTGTCTCGGGTTGAGCTGTTTTAGATTGTGGATGGTGGTGAGATTTTGATGATAGATCCAGACGATGAACGACTCCCTGACGCCCTGGAGCCAGTGCCGCCATTCTTCCAAGGCCCACTTTATGGCCAGCAGCTTGCGGTCCCCTACCCCGTATCGCTGCTGAGTGGGATTGAATTTCTTGGAGAAGAAGTTACAGGGGTATAGCTTCAGGTCTGGACCCCGGTGCCCACATCCGAGGTGTCTACTTCCACAACAAACGGTTTACATTCATCTGGATGGAGAATAATTGGAAGGGTGTTGAAGCGATGGCATAGTTCGTGGAAGGCAGAGATGCCAGCAGGGTTGAAACTGAAGTGTTGAGAAGATGGTTGAGTCAGAGGGTCTTCTGTAGATCCATGGCCACACACTGGGACGAGATGACAAAACCCAGGAACATGATGAAGCGCTCATGAAAAGCACATTTCTCCAACTTACAATACAGTTGATGGGCGAGCAATCTTTTGAGGTCTGCCCTGACATGTTGGATGTGCTCGTCGACTTTACTTAAGTAGATGAGGATGTCGGTGAGATAGATGAATACCCAACGGCATAACATGTCTCTGAGAATGTAATTAATGAATTGTTGAAAGCCTGCGGGGGCATTACAGAGTCCAAATGGAATGACTAAATTTTCTGAGTGTCCAGTAGTGGTGATGAAGGCCAGCTCATCGCCCTCTCTGATACACACCAAGTTGTTGATGGTTTACTGCTGATGGCTCCGGAGGTCCAACTTTGTGCACCAGAGAGGGCGTCCAGGGCCAAGTTGGTAAGAGGCAACGGGTGTCGGTTCTTGATAGTGATGTTGTTGAGCCCCCGATAGTCGACACATCGGCGCAAGCCTCAGGCACCTCGGACTCCCTAGAACACATCCCAGCCGGAGCCCGCAGGCAAAGTTCGGTGCAGGTCGGTCCCCACTGCAGGATCTGACTTTGTGTCCATGAGATGAGGGGGTGATGGGATTGGAGGAAAGAGGCCGACTGCCGACAGATGCAATCCGAACGGGCTGGGATAACGCCTCGAGCTCCACTTCCAGTTCTTTGGCATAAGAAGTGTCAATGAAGTTACCCGCACCACCGGAATCGATAAATGCAGTACTTCTGACCCGTTTGTGGCCAAACTGGAGGTGTACTTGAACCTTGAGATGGGAAACGTTGGTTGTGGTTGCAGAGAGGTGGAGGGAGCCCGGCAAGCTGCTACCATGGCTTACCGGGCCTGAGCGTTTCCCGGACGAAGAGGGCAGATGGCTCTGTGGTGCGCCGCCGATCCACAGTACGTGCAGAGCCCCTCCCTGAAGCGTCATCTGGACAGCGAGGGTCCAGAAATCGGCGGTGTAACAGCTCACGGACAACCCACCCTGCCACAGATGTTTTAGTTTGGTGTCAGTCTCCACCTCTGCAGCAGGATGAGCTTTGAAGGTGAGCTTCAACTGACGGGTAAATTCGGCGTAAGAGTAGGCTGTGTCTCAATGAAGAACCGCCGTGGCTCACTCAGTTGCCTGCCCGGATAGCAACGAGATGAGGAGGGCAATGTGCAACTGGTCTGAGGAGTTTCTGGTGGAATTAAAATTAAACACAAGATCCAGCGCGGTTAGAAAAACACTTCCCATCCGTGCCGTCCCATTTATCCCGTAGAGCCAAATAAACATCAGAAGTGGAGGAGGGTGGCGGTGCAGCAGCCACTGCAATGGGCGGAGGGCTAGCCAGCTGAGTGGCATAAAACCGCAATGTCTTGGTCACTACTGTGAAGAGTTGCGACTTCACTGCGAAGCTGCTCAATCAGCTCGGCATGCCTGTTAACCACGTTGCAGAGGTGAGCGTAATCCGCTGTGTTTACTGCTGATGGCTCAGTCATTCCGTCATGGGCAACAAGGCAGACCAGAAGACTTAGCAGTTAGCCCTTGTAGCGTGGAAACGAGGAAGTAGCGCGAACAGGCAGGATAACCACGCAAGTTAATCTAAGAACTCTCTCACATGGAGAGCAAGGATTTACACAAATAAATCCGCATTCTAGCGACACACACTCAATCAGAAAATATGGCAAAGAGTCGGAAACGGCATGGGCAAACTCAATGACTGAGCGATGTGAAGCGCCATGTTGCCTCCTTTTATGCTACCTGAATCGCGACCGTACTACTTCCGGGTCCTAGTGCCGGCCGCGGTGAGAGTGCGCATGACAATATTTGAGAGCTTAAATAATGAGAGTTTCTAAATGTGCTCATTAGCAACTTAGCAACATTCTGTCCCACTGCCCAATTGCACTCCAAACACTACCCAAATCTCTAATCTAATCTAATCTAATCTGTGTAATCTGTTTGTGAAAGCAGATAAGAGCTGTAACATACTATATACATTCTATATAACATACACTTAGAAAATCACTGATGTTTGTAAATTTTAACACTTATTTCACCATGTTACCTTTAGGTCAAAATGAGTCAGAATGTGTGTGTGTGTGTGTGTGTGTGTGTGATTATTGTTTGTTTGTATTTTGTGTGTGGTTCCACAGAGAGAGACAGCAGTTTTAGTGTTCTGAATAAACCGATCACCTGTCACTGCTCCAACAACATATTGAAAACTCCAGTCTCTCTCTATCTCCTTCTCCCCAGCTTTCTTTTCCTTCCTCTTCTCTCCTCTTTTTCTCTCAACAACTGTTCTATTCCCCTGTTCCTATGCAGATACACATCTATTTCCACCATGGTTACCATGGCAACTGTGTCACAGAAGCCTAACTGTGGATAATTTATAGGCCACATATTTACACCCCTCACACACAAACAGTCACACACATACACAATTATGTTGATGAGCATACATGATAAAAAAACAAAACAAAAAAAAAAAACACTACACAAAAGATCGCCATCGTCGTATTCATTTTCGTCATCACTACACCCGGCTACCTCAGCATCTCCAGGCCAGATCATCAGTACAACTAACAACAACTGGAAGTTGCGGCTAAACTGGTACTTACACTTTGGAAGATTGCGTAATTATCACACAACTGATGCCTTACCACGCGAATGATGAGTACAAATCAGATTCCCTGTAGATGTTATCAAATCATCGATGATTAAGGCATAGTTCAAGGCATAGTTAATTACAATTAGAACAGATGATCACCAGTAGAGTAGATCAATGCATAACTGATCATTAGTATACCTGATCATAAGGATACTACCACTTTATTTTCATTTTAAAAAATGGTAAACATTATACATAGTCCTAATTAAATCCTTTTGATATTATAAACCCATGTTGGAATGTAACCGCGACGACAGTCATAAATAATGCTTTAATCTCTGCCTATGTTAATCCTTCACAATAGCAATTATGTTGAAAGGAATGAGCTACATACACACTGCGGCATGTGGGAATGTTTTTCAAGAGGCATTCAAGTCAAACCGGGACTTTTGGTTGTGCAAAATAACAGAATAGTTCTGAGAGTAAAAACTCTCATTATTTCTCTATATAATCCCCTGCTACACTCATGCACTTAGCCCAGTGTTTCACTAGTGATTGGATAGGATTGTGCTATTGGATTGTGCTACTGTATACCATCAAGGTGGAAAGTTTTCTCAATATCTGCTTCAGAAGCACCGGCCTCCCACAATCTCCTTTAATGGCGAGGATCTTCATTCACAGATGTACGGCCCTCTTTAAAACCTTTGCACCATGCGGTTAAGTGTCTCATCACTGTACTGTGCTTGAAGTCTTCTGTTAAGATCAATCACTTTTGCACCTACATTCTCCCAGTTTGACTAGAACATGCGTAATTGTAATGTAATAACAAAACAGGACCATTTCACCAGATAAAACATAACTATGGCAACAGTAATGGTAGCCTAGTGAAGTAATTAGGGTTGTATACCTGACAACAATTCAATTTTATCACATCAGGTATTTCTGAAAAATAGAAATACGAAGCCTCTGTTGAGAGAGCTTAATTGGTATACAGCTTTTAACAATACACTCTATCTTTTTTTAAATATCATAATTTAGACCGAGGAATAAGATTTCTTTGTTAATTAGTTTGTTAAAAAGCTGAGTTATTACATGTATTGCATATATTCCCTATGCTTGGTGGGATCCTTCCAGGTACTCTAGTTTCTTTCCACAGTCCAAAGACATGCAGATTAGGTTAATTTGTCTTCCCAAGTATATGAATATGCCTGAGAGAGTGTGTATGCATGCAATGGCTTGGCACCCTGTTCAGCGTGTACCCCACCTTGTGGGTTAGTCTTCTGTGATAGTTTGAAGGCCACAGTCACCCTGTACAGGATAAGCAGTGTAGACGATGAGTGAGTGAGTGAGTGAGTGAGTGTCTATTATGATTTAATTGTCTTACAATAAGGTTTGATTATAGATTTATACAGTTAAAAAACAGGGGACACATTAATTGGTACCATAATTAAGCTGTGTGTAAATGTTTGAACTGAACATTTTTCTGCTGGATGTACAAAAAAATTCAGAAATGTTGATTACCTGCCTAGAGTGGAGAGCAATGCAATTAATTTACTCCCACTAAGCTGAATACAAGTTCATGAGCAGGAAATGAACAATCAGAGTAAAGCCTGAAAAACAGAAGTTGTTTTGATTCACTTCTGTGCCAAAAACATTACATAATAAGGCCCAAACTATGTTCACCTCTGACCATCACACCCATATGTCGTTTTTTCCCCAAACTGTTAGCACAAAGTCAGACGCACACATTTGTATAGAATGTCTCTGTTTTCAGCAGCGTTACAATTTCCTTTCACTGGAACTATGAGGACCAAGTGACCACAGGTCGTATCCTAACATCTAGTGGAAAGCCTTCCCAGAAGAGTGGAGCACATTTGAACAGTAAATGAGAAAATAACTCTGGGGTGAGATGTTCAGCAAGCACATATGGGCGTAATGGCCAGCTGTTGGATGAATCGTGTAATTAATAAATAGTAATATTAATGATAATAAGCTAGCACTAAATATTCCGCTGAAGTTTTTCCGGCTTATATTCTTTTGTTTATACACCACCAATTCTTTTGTCCTATTCAAATAGTTTATTTTATGTATTTGATTTATAGGTTTTTTTTAAACTTGATTTTTCTTTCTTTCAATAAAACCTATACAACAGTTTTGTGGATTTTTCTAATTGATAACATACACAAACATACACAGTATAATATGTAGTGAAAAGCTTAAGTGACTGTCCATATATGTTTTATTATTATTATTATTATTATTATTATTATTATTATTATTATTATTTAGAGTAAAAGCCAGGAATACAGTCTGTTGTTAAATGATTAAGTTTAGGATTGCTGTTACTTGTTACCTTAGGATTGCTGTTACCTGGCATTCTAATGATTACTCTGGGTAATAACAGAAATCGCCAAGGGAATGAAGCTGATTTGATGACATGCAGTTTTGAGTAACAGGAAGCAGTATCGTTTTCCTGATAGTGGTTTTTGGAGGCAGGGTTGGAGGTGTCGCTAATGATTCCTCATGCTCGTCTCCTTCCCCTGCTGATATACAGGTCTGCGAGCGGTGACAGACTGCAGCCGATGATATTCTCAGCATTCTCGTTGCAGCTTCCTCTTCTCTCAGGAGGAGGCTGCACCAAACCAGAGAGTGATGGAAGATCTAAGGATGCTGTCTATAGTATTGCACCAGATACCCTGCTTTTGACAAACTGGCATAAGAAATATATCCTTTCCTGAGCTTACTTGTTGATGAATGATATATGCATCTCGCATTTTAATTTCCGGGTTATTGTAGTTTTCGGAAACTTGAAGGAATTGACAAGGCATACTAATGAATTATTAAGGATGAATGGGCAGAGAGAGATGATGTGTGTCTCCTTAAGTAGATGTGCATGTCTGTGGTGTTGAGCTGACACTTGTTTCATCACACACCAAGAGGCTAGTTGTTAAACCTCCTAGTGGTACTCTGACTCATCACCATTGATGATGTGACCAGTGACCGGTATCTCATCTGCTCCATTGCGCCAGGGTTTAAAAAAACGTTTAGACCAATTCTCACAAATTGCTTGAAAGGAAGGATATGATCCATGTACAGATGGAGTGCTGTACCTAAGAAGTGGTGACTTTCTCTATTAAGGACTATTTTAATCCATTTATAACTAGCTGATATTAAATGCTTCATCTACAGATCTATTGATAAGCAAGGAATGCAGAAGATGTGGATCTGAAAGTAATGGATCAAAACCAGTTTTGAAAACTGATGTCTTAAAGCATGCTGGAACATGAAATTAATCATAATTAAAATGATGTACAGTTATCATGGGAAATGAATCATAATTAAACATCAGCCTATGTTTTCCAAATAATAATGCTCCTGTCGAGGGGTTGCCATGGCAGACCATCCGATCTGCATACAACTTGGCACAGATTTTAAGCCAGATTCCCTTACTGACACAACACTCCCATTTTCACTGCATCCAGGGTGGGGCATTGGGTGGGAACTGAACCTGGGCCCTCCGCATAGTTGACAAGAAACCTAGCCACCAATGCCCTGTTGTCCAAATAATAAAGAGAGAGAAAAATAATAAACATAATAAATGTGCAGGTTAATATTAGCTTGGCTATTCTTGGCAGATTATGTTAGTTTACGTCAGCTGTACTTGCTACTTTCACTGATCACTGATTATTCCTTCCGAGCTTAATTTTTCTCGCTAATGTCTCTAAAAAACGCTAAGCTAATTCTTTCCACCTGCTCTTTATTTTCCACCCATCCCGAGGCATCTGGAGATTGTGCCAGCTTCAGTAGACAGAGGACGACCCTGCGAGGTTCCTGAGGCATCCAGAGAAGGACCTGCTCCAGCTGAATTCTTCTTCATGTTGGTTTGGAGCTACACATGCTGCTCCTGAGCTCCCAGTGATCCAGACCCCCATCTGCCCTCTGCACCTGCTGACTCATCCCTGAGCTGAACTGGACTTCATGTTAATTTAAATAACTTCTGTTATACTGGACTTTCAACTGCATAACACACATGATGTTCTACAATTTCTGTTATCCGTTATCACCCAGATGAGGATGGGTTCCCTGTTGAGTCTGGTTCCTCTCAAGGTTTCTTCCTATTGCCATCTCAGGGAGTTTTTCCTTGCCACTGTCGTCGTCACCTTTGGCTTGCTCATCAGGGACAATCTCATTATCTAGACACATTTTTCTCAAACATATACACTTCCATAAATTTTCTTTTCATTTTTGTGAAGCTGCTTTGAGACAATGACCATTGTTAAAAGCGCTATAGAAATGCCATTGAATTTAATTGAATTGAATTAAAAAACATTAAATTATCATATATAACAGAACATGATGAAACCAAACTAAAAGACCTCTCTTCCATTTTCCTTCCAAACAGTAAATTCAATTCAATTCAATTTTATTTTTATAACACAGTGGTAATTGTCAGACAGCAAAGGAATAAAAAAAAAAGTAAATTTA
This sequence comes from Clarias fuscus, assembly GCA_030347435.1. Classification (NCBI taxonomy): domain Eukaryota; kingdom Metazoa; phylum Chordata; class Actinopteri; order Siluriformes; family Clariidae; genus Clarias; species Clarias fuscus. Next base: position 1,030,659 of record CM059217.1, on the reverse strand, counting down.
TCTAGGAACCTCTGTGGTTTAGAAAGGGACCATGGGAGCCAATGGTGACTATTGTATTTATTCCCATTTTACAACAGGACCTTCACACACACATTTTCGGTAAATAATGATAATGCCGGCCTCCGAGTGGCGCAGTGGTTAAAGCGCTCGCCCTATCATCCGGAGATCGCTACTTCGAATCCCGGGTGGTGCTGTAACCTCTCGCAGCCGGAGGTCTAGAGAGAGCTGATTGGCCGAGCTCTCTCAGAGGGGAGGGGTGAGAGGTACTTAGTGCTCCCACATTAATCACGGCTCTACAGCCAATCAGGGGCGTCTGTGAGCTCGTGCAATGAAGGGAGCGGATAGCGCCGTCCTCCGAGTGTGTTACTCCGCCCCCAACGGTGCGTGAGCGAGCAGTTCGAAAAGATGCGGTCGGCTGGCGTCACGTGGTTCGGAGGAAACACGTGATAGTCTTCGGCCCTCCCGGCTGAGTGGTAGTAGTAGCCTTAATGTGGGAGCCCCCTAGTGACTGGGAGGAATTGGACACGACTAAAATAGGGAGAAAAAATCGGGGGTAAAAAAAAAAAATAATGATAATGCCAATAAGCCTTTGGACTATGGAAGGAAATGGGAGTTCTTGGAGAAAACCTACCAAGCATGGGGAGGTCATGCACACAGACCCTGAGGCGGAAATCGAACCCTCGACCCTGGAGGTGCAAGGTAACAGTACTAAGATCTAAGCGGCCGTGCTGCCAAATTAGATGATGTACGGAAAATTATATTAGGGTAGAACTATTAGATTTTCCCTGATGAGCAAGCAGAGGGTGACGGTGGCAATAAAAAGCTCCCTGAAGTGACAGTAGAAAGAAACCTTGAGAGGAACCAAACTGAACAGGGAACACTTTCTCATTTGGGTGATAACAGATAGTGTGCCTATAAATCAGTGCTCTCTATTGGATAGTATGCAGGTTGAAAGTAAACCTGTGATTGGGGAAGTCAGACATCATACCCCATAATAGTGGTTTAATGAATCATACAGGAAAAAACATTTGAATCTGTTGCTTTGTGACAAAATTAGCAGAGATTTGAGAAAATCTCAGCTTAAAAGCGATAATTTCAATCACCAGGATTTTGAAGACTGATGTCTTAAAGTTAAAACACTATACAGAACCAATGACCAGATGAAAATGTCTGTAAAGATGGTACATAGATAATCAGTGTTTGCGCGTTGGACCTGGAGTGTAAAAAGAGTTAAAGCCAGCAGCATTCTTTGCAAAAAGCGACGGACTTTCCAGACTTAAGCAGGAATCATTCACATTCACGGCATCGGTGCATTGCTGTATGGAGACTTTAAAAGCTTTCTTAAATTTGGATGCTGGAATTCCTCCTTGTCTCCTGTATTTGTTTATTTATTTTTCCTGGACAGCTGTCTGAGCTCTGCATTGACCCAAGCTTAGTTGTTGAAGAGTCAGGTGATAGAGTTAGTGGGATCCTGACAGAAGCTGATGTAAGATTGTGTGGTTGTGTCTGTATAATCATCCATACTGGATACTTGTTTGAAACAGGTCTGAATTCATGATGGTTATTCTTCAATTGCTTCAGTAGTCCATGTCTTTATGGCTCTTATTTCTTCCTTAAACTTTATGAAACTCTAGGTTTCTGTATATATAAGTAAAGTAAAGCCTTTATTTTGTCACATACACATTACAGCACAGTGAAATTCCTTCTTCGCATATCCCAGTGTAGCTGGGGTCAGAGCGCAGGGTCAGCCATGGTACAGCGCCAGTGGAGCAGTTAGGGGCCTCGCTCAAGGGCCCAACAATGGCAACCTGGCTGAGCTGGGAATCAAACCGCTGATCTTCCAATGAGTAACTCAGTGCCTTAGCCCTCTGAGCCACCACTGCAGGAAGAGTTGGATATTAGAATGGTCAGAGAGTCCAAAGGGGCATGCATGCTTGCTAGGACTCCAGCAGTGATACAAGGTGGTGTATTTCCCTCTCTGGTGACTAGGACTTAAAGCTGTACAGTTGAAATTAGAATGACTATAACATCAGAGGGTGCTATCACTTTCTGTGACCATGTCTGGCAATTGTTATATCTGATCATCTTCGGACAATGATCCGAGCTGGTATAACAGAGGGTATTTTACCAGGTGAGTAGAAAGGATTAGATTAGGGAAGATTAGCCCCATATTGTCAGGGCATATTTTTCAAATGATAAATATGTCTTTCCACCAGCCTCATTTAATATACAAGCACACACCTGACTTTTTTTTTCTTATTCTGGATGGTTGAAATCCTAATTCAGCTACAGTGTTCTGAAGCAGGCTGTACAGCCACGTCCTCATAAAACTGGGATTGCGTTAGACAGGAATATTTCACAGATTGAAGATCATAGCCTCTGTTCTTAAATCTGACCAGGGCTCTAGTACGCTTGCCTATTTTAAGTTAAGTTAAGCCTTTATTGGTCACATATACATTACTGCACAATGACATTTTTCCTTTGTGTATTGCAGCATACCTGGGGTCAGCCATGATACACTGCCCCTGGAGCAGATAGGGACTTTCTTAAGGGGACAACAATGGCAATCTGGTGGAGGTGGAGCTCGAACCACCAACCTTCCGAGAAGTAACTCAGTGCCTCAGCCCTCTGTGCTAACACTGGCCCCATTTTAAGAATGGAGAAATATGTTTTTTTTTTTTTTTTTTTCAGAATCGACAATACTTTCCAAATTCTTCAGTAAGTGTTCATACAAATGATTTGCAAATAAATGTACAGCTAGAGAAATGAGGCTCAATGCCTGTAATTAGTGGCAGTAATTTACATGATTTTTTTTCTTGCAATTCCTTCCACCATCTTTAGAGGGTAGTGTGACATTACAAAACATCTAGCAGAGCTCCATACCAGCTCCAACACCAAATCCCATTGAGAATATTAAAACACCCTTGATGAGGTAAAGATGAATGTATCAGGGTTTCAAACAAAAGCTCTAGCACTGTTACTTAAGAAAAACAGGGATCTTATGTTTAACATTAATTCATTAATGTAAATGAATGAATAAAAAAATCTATGCATTCTATTCTATGAATCTGTTTATGTTTCTTTTTTAAAATCATATTTAATGAATCATAATGAACCATGATCAATGTTGTCCAAATAATCATGAAGAAAGAAAAAAAAAAAAACACTAATGAATGTGAAAAAAGTTTAGGTTAATATAAGCTTTCTTGGCAAATTATGTTAGATTAAATCAGCCACCTGTACTTGCTGTAAATATTCCTTCAAAGTGTATTTTTTTGTTCCTCTATACAGGAAGGGTGGCTGAAGAGGTGAAGGTGTTGAACCGCTGACCATAAGGTCCCAGAATCGAGCCTTGACGATGCTGCGTTGCCACTGTTGGACCGTTGAGCAAGGTTTTCACCCCCAAGTGCTCAAATACAATCAGGCGTTGACCTCCAGGCAACCCGACCCTGTACAAGTAACTGCCACAGAAACGACGACGAGATACCCAACACCCGATGTGCCAGGCAGCACATACTGTAGATGGAACCACCACCAATGTCTATACACATTAAATGAGTGGTTATACTGAATGAGACAGCATATGATGAAACCATGCCAATATGCTTTTCTACCATTTTTATTCCAAACAGGAAAATATAATTACATTTTATTTCATTTGTGTCATGCTTTTAACAATTGTCATTGTCAGACAGCAGCTGAATTAAAGGAAAAAAGCAATTGAATTAGACAATGTTCAGAAAAAAATTGTCTATAACTATCGGAATGTCCTTTATGAACGAGCCGAGGGCGACGGTGCTGAGGGAAAAACTCCCTGAGATGGCAATAGGAAGAAACCTTGAGAGGAACCAGACTCAACAGGGAACCCATCCTCATCTGGGTGATAAAAGACAGTATAACCATACATCAGAGCCCTTGTATTTAAGAGAATGCAGATTGTAAATGAAGATGTGATTGGGGGACTAAAGAAAAGTCAGACCTTACACTCACATAACAGTAGTTTCCTTAATCATACAGGACAAGCCTATGGATTTGTTGCTTAGTGATATCATTTGCACAGTTTAACTACTAGCCACTTGTCACTGTGTCAGTTGTGACACATGCAAACATCAAAACGAACGCTCGCCTACAGCTTTGTAAGTTATTGAGTCATGGTGATTGGATCACTCACCTGCTCAATCCAACAGATGATGAGGAACTGTTGCAAATACAAGAGCTCCAGTATAATCAAGTGGTTTAAGACTGAGAGTGCACCGTTCTTAAATAATGAATGTTAACAGTAGTCTCCACTCTGCACTCTTGTTAGTAAGGCAAAGTAACAGTAGCATGTACAAGCAGAGAGAAATAAAAATTCTTATACGCATCGATGTCTTTAATGTGACTTTACTTGAGAAGGAGAAGGAGGCAAGGGGATGTGTGGAGGAACAGGATTGGAATACGGTGCATTTTTTCAGCATGTCCACCAGGGGTCAGGATGGAGCTGGAGAACTGTGCAGCACACTCCACATGGCTTCTCTTATGTTAAATGTCACACACACACACACACACACACACACACACACACACACACACACACACACACACACACACAGATTGCCTAGCAACCGCATTGCCCCCCTCCACAGTCCGGATGTAAGGAAGGGGTGAGCATCGGCATCTCAATAGAGCTAGAGCGACGAAGGCAGTTTGTGTGAGGAATACAGTCAGCCCAGTGTGTGTGTGTGTGTGTGTGTGTGTGTGTGTGTGTGTGTGTGTGTGTGTGTGTGTGTGCTTCTGCTCTCGAAGCTCATCCACTGAAAGAACTTCATCCAGAGAGATGAGTGGGAGGGAAATGTTAGGCCTTGTTTCCGTGGTAACGGTCTGCACTTCCTCTCCTTCCCTTAAACCTTCCTGTAGTGCGTACAGAAATGTTCTTTTTCACGTCCCCACTCGATCTCTGTACATTTTACATCACATGATGGCGTGTACAGAATATCTTTTTTTTTTTTTTTTGGCACACCATGATCAGTAAGGACTTGCATTTATAAGTGCACTATATACAGTGTGAGAGAGAGGCTTCTGCTATTAACACATATATCACATACCGTACGATCAATAAGAGGTTATTTGTGTTCAAATCTCTAACCGCTTCATAAATAAACGATACATGGAATGAATGGTATTTCTAGTACAGATGAAGTTCAGGGTTCAGGCTTCTGTGTCGGAGATGAGATGAGATGAGATGAGATGAGATGAGATGAGATGAGATGAGTGAATCCTGCACGCCATGTAGTGAACAAATCGCTCCCTACCTCTGCTGTAAGTGCACCACAAATGGCTGTATTCCAATCCTGTTATGAAGAAGAGCCCCCGAAAAACTGTCTACACGTCATCATGAAAAATATGTGACGGTCATATGATGGCATCAATGATGGTACGACTGCTGTCATGTTTTTATAGGAAACATAATGTTACGCATTGCTGCCATTATTCCATTTGAGTTTTGAGCTTGAGGGCCTGGGAGACACCTGCTGTAGTGTGTATACATTTCCACTCATCGCCTTATATACTTCCTTTTAAACCCTCCTCTCGTGCTGTCACTTACCAGGAAAAACAAGAGTGTTTCTGTCATACATGACTGCAGCTGTGATAATAAAAAAAAAGAGGAAGATTTTAGCATTGGGAAAAGTGCATAAAATCAATAAAAGCAAAGAATAAGTGGTGGGAGGAGTCATGACATCAGCGTATTATCATAACTCCAATACTGCACAAGCTAATATATCGCGGTCACGCTATTCATTTCCGTCTATCTACAGTACTACGCTATCTATTTGACACTATGTGCAGTCTTGAATTATTTATGATATATCTACTATATAATTTACTGATCTGTTTCACTACTGCAAGACACTTTATTATCTCTTACTCTTCCACACTGCTGCAATCAGAAGCACACTACACACTATTGCATAAGAACTGTGCATTCAAGCAGGTGATCTGTAGAAAAGTAGAACCACCTCTCCTCATCTGTGTGTGTGTGTGTGTGTGTGTGTGTGTGCGCGCGCTTGCTGTCACCCAGCATAAACACCCACCCATCTTAGTCTTTAATTTACCACACCCTCAGTCCCCTCATCTTTCTCCTCTCATGCACTGTTTAATCTGTCTCCGCTGTGCCACGTCTCCTCCTCATGTATTTTTCATTCTTATTAAAACTTATTACAGAGCCAGAGAGGAAAAGAGAGAGAGAGCAAGAGGGAGATCATGAAAAAGAGAAGATCCAAAGTCAGAGACAGAGGTTAACTAGAAAGAATACAGTAGAATAAAAGACAGAAAGGTAGAGAAACAGAGAGAGAGAGAGAGAGAGACTTTAAATAGGAAAAGTCCAGAGTGCATAGAGAAATAAAAAGAAATGTCAGTGGAGAGAGCAGAAAGACTCTTTTTTATTTTTATTTTATAAAAGCTTCCTTTTCCTTTAAATAGTTAATACACTGTATTTATTGAAACATTAAGACTGTGAGTGTCACCTGAGCGCATGGCATGGAGTACAACCCTAAATGTCCTGGTCCTGTGTGGATGCCAGATGATCCCCAGCACCACTTCTCCTACTGTATAGTAGCTAGAAACAAGAAAGGGACGATTGCTAACATGTTTCATCTGAACAGACACCGCTGACAGTTGAAAACCACCATGAACAAATGCATGAATCTATACAATGACGAATAAAGCACGTGACTAGAGCACAGCTATACAGTAGCACTGACACCATGTCCTGAAGCTCGGATTATAGAAAAGAATACGCACTGTTCTGAAAAAGGTCATATGTGTCAGTGCTGGCGCCCGAATAGCTGCTACACTGTAAACCTGAATAAGTTGGCAAAACTCAAAAGAATTGAGGTAATCAGTTCTTTACTTGCATTATTGAGTCGCCTAACTCACACTATTTAATAGCAATTATAATTTTTTTTTAGTCGTTGCCAATCAAATAGATAGTTGGTTAGCGATGGGTCGCTACGGCAGACGATCCGGTCGGCACACGAGCTCGGCACAGGTTTTACACCGGACGCCCTTCCTGATGCGACCCTCCCATTTTCTCTGGGCTTGTGACAGACACTTCATCCAGCTGTTGGGAATCGAACCCGGGCCTTTCACATTGCCCTGATGACGTCAGACACAAAATCACTAGTCTGAAAGATTTGAAGTTGGTGGAACTTTAAGGTGACGGTTACTGTTACTTAAGAACTTACGATTACATAAAATATCAAATTTGTTCGGCTCACTTGAAAAGTGTCGTTTCCACAAACTCATAAATACTCAGAAAGTTCTAAATACTCATCAAGTTCTATTAATTTGAACTAATTATGATTATTTAAGGTATTATAGTTATATTATATATATATTATAGTCACCATTTTCGTTCAAGAGTCTAGACACTAGAATTGTACTGGCTGGTAAACAAGGTAAATAACCTTACGTCCCCCATGATGTAACATCAGTTAAATGTGCTGAATACCCTCTGGAGTTTAATATATCATCCACAACTGTTAGAGAAAGTGAAAGGTTACAGGCTGCTGTTCCGGGTTGGACCATGGCCCCCTGGGTAAACCTTATATAAGCAATTCTTCAAAGATTTACTGGACAGGTCTATGACAAAGTGCTAATCTTAATGTCGCAGAACAGATACCTAGTGTTTATGGTTCAGTGCTCAGTGTTGGGTGACTGTTTCAAGTGTCAAGGACGAAGGATGAACATAATGGGCTAGATAAAACGCACAGTATCCCAGCCCTTCCTCTTCTTCGACAGGTTCTTCGCTCCGTATGGTTCTGGCTAAATGGAGACGGGCAACATGTCTTTTCCGCAAACTGTCATGACCTTCTGCAGCCAGTTCTCATATTTTATTAAGATCTAAATATTTTATGTCACGCTGTTTCTGCAGTACTGATAAGAACCTTTTATAAATGTTATCTAAAAAACAGCAAATGTCGTATTGAGATCATTTAGATCTAGATTTTCCGGTCCTGACGCTTTTACATTTAGATGTTCCAAGCTGAACTTCAGCACACCTGTTTCCCTTTATTCTCAATCTGGCTGTCTATTTAAACAGCTCAATTATTGATGGTATAAACAATGTTACCTTAACCATCTTCACTGTGAGCAACCTTGCGTGTTGTTTTCTCCTTTGCATTTCCTTTTGTCCCATACCGCTTGCTTAACATTTGATTAACAGGTTAGAAATATTGTGTGCAACAATCATTACACCTCATTAAATGTATGTAGAACAGTATACATTCGTATATTTATGTATGTTTATTTATAGTTAATTATACATAGCTAGTGTAAAACATGTTCAGTATCACATACACTGGGCTTAGTGGTTAACACTGTGAATTCTCCCCTCCGTGGCTGGAGGCTTAAACCTCACTTCAGTTCTGTGTGCATATAGAGATCTCTCATGTTTTTTTTCCCAATGCTGGTGGGTTTCCTCCTACATCTAGGCATTTGGCAGACGCCCTTGTCCAGAGCGACTTACATTTTTATCTCATTAATTTAAGGGTTAAGGGCCTTGCTCAAGGGCCCAACAGAGGCAACTTGGTGGTTGTGAGGTTTGAACCTGGGATCTTCTGAACCGTAGTCCAATGCCTTAACCACTGAGCTACCCCCTGCCCTACAGTTTGAAGGCATGTTGGTGTAGTGTATGATTGGGTTTGTGTCCGGTGATGGGTTAGCACGTCTTCAGCATGTACCTCACCCAATTCTCTGGGATGGTTAAGCATCCAGTGCTTAGTTTCTTTTCAAAGTTTTGCTTTTTCTTGTTGGTGCAAACTCCAGGACACATGGCGTTTCTGCAGGTCTACAGCTCAATGTTTCAATTCGGTGAAACTGCTCCGGAGTTAAGGTTGAATCCTTTTGTTATGATGACAAAAGGTTTGGTTTCCAGCATACTGAATGCTAAAAGCACAATTAAGCTTTCACATACATTTTTAAGACAGTATGGCTGAGTTCCTTTCTAAAATGCCTGTATAATAGACATGTGATCTACAGCTCTTACAGTCTCAGACTTTCTCCCTTTCTTACTCTGAGTCCCCCTCACTCTGTCTCTCCCTGTCCAAGGCCTTGTGTATTGCGTGTCGGTGTGAGTTATAGGACAGAAAGAGTGGTGTAATAATGAAAGTGAGAGAGGAATGAGGATGGAGACAGAGGGAGGGAGAGCGTGTGATGGAGCACAGATGGAGGAGGAGGAGGAGGAGGAGGTGTGCATGAGAGAGTTAGATACAGAGAGATAGTGAGTGCAGGAACACTCAGAACAGAGAGAAAGGAAGTGATGGAATGGCAAAATGGTTAAACCCTTCTGTTCTGTCTGTAACAATCAGCACCACGCTTCCGTTACAGAAAGCTCCTTCTGTCCTGGCTTTGTCTCTGATGTCTCCCTAATCCCTTATTTACATTTACACAGAAGTGGTTCAGCAAAACCGGATCAAAAAAAAAACTGGGTCAATGTCAGGACATTTGCCTACCAGATGCCGTAGGTGGATAAAAGCACCTGTGATGTCCTGAGATCTTGCACCGCTGCCTACAATGCAGGGTTTGCTTATGGAAACGTGGACAATTATAAATGCCACATCATAGGACGCAGGCAGGCTGGTGAAGGAGGCAAAGCAGCGATACAGGAGGAAACTAAAATCACAGCTCTGAAATAGTGGCTCTAGGAGTCTGTGGCAGGGGCGAAGAACATAGTGAACTATAAAACACCAAACTCCTGAATAACAAATGCAGACACACCATTAGTGGGTGAGTAGAACATCCTTAATGCTCACTTTGAGGCTGCAGCTAATCATGCTAATGATGCTAAGTTCAGACAATTAAATGTTCGTAATTTCAAAGCACAATATAAAGAAAGCCTTCAGGAAAGTGAACACCAGGAAGCAGCACGACTAGACCACACTGACCACACTTTTTCTGGTTTAGCAGGAAGCAGGACAGCTTCAGGTGCCTTTGTGTTTACATCATGCAGGACCTGTCATGCTCCTGTCACATAAACACTGTTGTAGGAAGCCCGTCAGCATCTCTACCATCTCAGGCATGCAAAGAAATTTGAGTTGATTTGAGAGAAGGTGATTAGTAACTTCTACACCTGCACCATAGGGACCATCCTGATTGTCGCACAGAGAAAAGTATTCCATCACAATCACTCAGGTTAGAACGATCTCCATTATCGATGATGTTAAAATTAATTCTTAACTTATATGAGAATATGTATATAAACACATCCACCCAGAAAGTTGGTATCCCAGGTTTTCTGGGGTGTTTAATATACAGCTCCATGATCAGCCATTTAATATCCATGCAAAATAAAAGCATAACATTAATCTGGTTGGACTTCACTCTCATGCCCTCCTCCTGGAAGAACTCAACCACTACTACTGTACATACCAGCAGTTATTTAAGATTAAAATTTAGATGCATACTATACCAGTTGACTGAGGTTCCAGAAGGAAATCCTAACAGAATGGTTGGTCTCCACCATTATGTTCATCATGGGTGTGAACTCACAGGCCTGTGATATATTCGGGCATTGTCCATCAGCACTTCAAAGATTCATGCACATCATCATAATAAGAGTGTCATATGTACAAGCAAGATGGGGCTGGGAAACCCAATATAGTGTAAATACAGTACTTGTGCAAGAATAGCCTTCAAGGCTAGTAGGTCAGGCAATCAGACAGGGTAGAGTTACTAGCAATTTTAGCCTTCAGCTTCAGGGACAAACCATTCAATCCCTTAAAAACAAAGTGATTAGGGAAGTGGGTTGATGCATCGCTGGTGACATTGGCTCCATCTGACAATGATGTAAAACGAACTGAAGAATGTCTGAAGAAGATCTACAAATCTGGACTCCCAAGCAAATATAGCAGCTGGCTGCATCTTCATGGCCTTCTGCTCATGCTTGTTTGGCTATTTACATTTTACACCACATGACTGCTATAAAAGGTGATGAGAGGAAAATCAGTGAGTAACTGTGGAGATGGTTGGGATTGCCCACAAGCTTTCCCTCAGTGGGTTTCTACATTCTACAGTATATGCGCAACTGCAGCTACATTTGTCAACTGTTATGAAGGAGTTAAAAGTGACAAAATCGAGAGTCTTATTAAACATTAGCGATTCCAGTGATGATCTGCTAAAGCATGCAGGTGTTACAACCAGATCCAGGTGCAAGTGGGCAGCAGCACAGTTGCAGAATAGCCAGTATGCTCTTCAAATCTTCAGGACAACATTGGCAACTACTGTACAGTATCAGTGGAAAGGCAAACGTTCAGAATCCCAGTGGTGAGGAAACTCAAGTCATAAGTATGAGCATGGCTAAGGCAGTTGAGTCCGTAGATTTGGGAGTGGAGCATGGGTCCAAGCATGCATTGACAAAATCGGATCTACTCAACGGCAAGATCTCATGCCCAGAGCTGTGGAGACTGGAGCCTCTCTGCCTATTCTTCCTTTTTCAATCTGTTAGAGGGGACCCAAATCTGGCACGTTCTGTGGAAAAAGGGAGTCTAGCCCAAAGGATCAAGAAATAATCTGCATGTAGGATAGGGGAGAGGCAGATTGAGCATATTTGGCCACCACTACTGGACCACCACCTCATTGTTAAGGATCGAAACCGTCAATTAAGCTTGGCCACCACCTGAAAACATGAGATTAATTTGCATTTAGGGAAACTGGAAAACACACCCAACTAGCATATGCTGCATGTCTCATTGACCTTGTCTGAGAACGGCAACTTTAATTTAAGGTCATGCAGTAGATAACAGTGGGTTATGGGTTGTGGGTAGGTTTGTATTGAAAGATGTACAGTAGTGATGGTGTAGGGATGTAGGTAGTGTTGTACTGTAGATTGTTCAACAGAGAGTGAAAGGTTGTGGATAGTGTTGTATTATAGGTCATACAGAGATTCAAAGAGGGAGTGGACAAGAGTAGGAAGTGCAATGTAGTGTTATATTATAGTTTCCGGTTATAGAGACCGAGCACAAAAAAAAAAAAAAAAAAATCCACAAAGTGATGAGACTTAGTCATTTTTTATTAGTAATGTATTAATATTCACATTTGTTCTAGTTTTATTGACCCTGACCAATCAGAGTACAGCGCTGTACCTCCTGATGCTCGACGTTCATTACATCATTCATGTGTATGCCATTATTCCCATACAAAAGAACAAAGAAGGAATAATTGTATTAATTATCTTTATTATTATCATTGTAATTGTTATCATTATTATTATATACAGATTCTGTACATTGTTTAAAAGTTTTGGTAATATTTGAAAGTAAAGGCCAATGTGTAAAAGATTATTACAGTGATGCGTAAACACACACACACACACACACACACACACACACACACGCACACATACACACACACACACACACACGCTCACCTTGTAATGCTCCCGTTACAATGGCGCAGTAGCATTGTAATGAAATGAACAATCAAGATGACTACAAAAAACAGATCATAGGAAATAAATTCAAACAGTTGAACATAAATATTTACACAAATTCTCCTTAAGTGTGAATTAAAAACCCTGTTCAACTGTAATGTAAAGACAGGATCAGGGAATCTTATCTCATACGCCAACATACTTTGACTAGAGTAAATCTAAGTTTATATCTATGATTAGACATGAAACTAAAAACAGAAGCTAAAAAAATTAGGAGAATCATCAGGAGAAAATGTGAAGTTACTCTTCTGCCTAACAGCCATTTTAGTAAAGTATGAAGATACAGACAAGACAACAAAACCAAGTGCGTAAACAGCTAAAATTATTAGTTAAAAGGGTTATTAAAATGATTATTTAAATTGATGTTTTATTTCTTTGATTGTTTGATTTCAACAATTAATAAACAAAAACGTTTAGTGAATCCCTTCAGCGAATCAACTTAATAAATCACTTTAATTTAATGGCAGGTGATTCAATAGCAGAAAGTACTCTATAGTACGAGGCTAATTTGATTGTTAAAGTGGTTCACTAAACTGAGTCATTAAAATGATTATCTGATATTTGTTCTTTAAGTTGATTCACAGTTTAATGAATCAGTTTAAAGAATCTGTTCTCTTAAAATGTGTTAGAAGTTTTAATTAACAGTTAGACAAAAAATTTGTTCTGAGAACTGAGCGCGCACACACACACACACACACACGCACACACACACGCACACGCACACACACACAATCAGCAATTATTGCAAACCAGAATACAGTTCATATGTACAATGGTCAAGCGTGCTAATTTAGCACCCACATTTAAAGAGTTTAATTGATAAGTGTTGATTAATATCCATACATCATATCACTATTAAAGATCAAAGATTCAAAAGAAACATGTATGAACGATAAAGTGTAATATTTTATAATAAAAAGCACAGATAAGCGTTAATTAGTTTTTCCAAAGTGAACAGTGAATCGCTAAGTATGGAGGCAAAAAACACAGTGAAATTAGCAACTGCATCAAATGTGTGCATGTGTGTGTGCGCATACTGTGTGTGTGTGTGTGTGTGTGTGTGTGTGTGTGTGTGTGTGTGTAAAACATTCCTGGTGTGCTAGGCCTTGGTTTGTACAGTACATTAGCATGAGAAATAAACTCAAGTTCAAGTAAAGCTCCTATGGCTCCGTCCCAAATGCTAGAATTAAGTCACTAGTCAGAGTGCTTACTGACATCAACTGCCATTTTGACTCAGATCTAGGACTAGTGCTCTTTGTAGACTGTTTTTCCTTCCAGTCATTAGAACAGTAGAACATGAGTTCATGATGGATCACCCAAAATGTACCAGGTATTAGTGTTGTTGTCCTAATGTACCCTTCAGATGAGTGTGGAATAAAGCGTAGCGTCATGTGGAGGTCACGGGTGTGTAGTGTCTCCGTTCCACTCATTTGTCTAGTGCACTAATTTTACACGCTAACCCCTGACTAGCAAACGCAAATCTCAACCATTTTAATACTCCTAGTCCTTAATTCCCTTTGTTTCACTAATGCTGTAGTTAGCATAAGTATTGACACCCCCACCCCCCCACTTGAACCTCTCCACATATTGAAAGTATTGAGCCTGGGTTAAAAGTCAATTTCTGGTCGTTTCTTGCTCATTACCCCGTAAACAACCTGGAAAGTATGGTGGTGGTAGCATCATGCTGAGGATCACACTTGGCTAACTCTATACCAGGAGAAGGGGTGAATACTTATGCATGGCATAAGCTCTGCTCTTAGCTTTTTGTGCTTCTGTTTCTTGGTTGCTTTAATCCACTAGATGAATCTTCGGTTGTTGTTTTTTTCTCTCTTCATCAATGTGTCCAGTCGATTTGTCCTACTCGCTCTGTCACACAATGTTAGATACTACAAAGGTGTTTCTGTCAAGATTCTGTTGAATGCGCTGCTGATGCTGATACACTAACTGCTAATGACCCTGTTACTTAGAAAGCAGAACATGTTTCCTTTATTTCTAGTTCCATTGTGAGTGTGTGTGTGTGTGGGTGTGTTATAAAATGAATGTTTTGGGTCAAGCACTAGCGTTTGGGACACAGCCTAAATGTAACCTAAGTGGAATAACCGGTGCTAAACTGAATCGAAGAAAAGCAGCAACTGTGTGTGTGTGTGTGTGTGTGTAAAATGAGGAGTGTGTGTAGAGGGTGTACTATTCAAACACATGTCAAACACAATTTAAGGGAAACTTATTAAAGTGCCCTAAACACAACACGGTCGAGAAAGAAAACGGCTCTTAAAGCAGCAGTGTCTTAAATCAGTATGTCTCTTAACTCTACTAAGGTAATTAGCGTGGATATAAAAGCAAATTATTTCCTAATGATTATTATTATTATTATTATTATCATCACTTATCATGAGTAATAGTTCTGTCTTAACTACTAGTTTGCATAACGTATATTTTTAGAGATTTTTTTTTTTTCAATCATTATAATTTTTTTTTTTTAATTCCTTGTCAGTTTTGTAAAAAGTATACCAAAGGTGTGTCCTGTATATCAGGGAGGCGTGTACCCATATTAAAATTACAGCATCATGATAAGTGGCAGCTTTTTTTATCATGATTTACGATATTATTAATATTATTATTATTATAGTCAGTTTAAAAAAATTATTTACGTTCATCAAAGTGACGTTTTTATTTCTTCCCTCAAACTTTCAGCATTATTCATGTCCGCCCAACAGAATTATGGGATTGCCAGATGTCCCGAGAACGGTCCTGAACAGTTCTTATCGCTGACTTCCTTGCAAAGGAGACAGACTAGACCTGACTGCCAGAGAATGCCCCCTACTTAGGCAGCCTACTACATGATGAAACACAACAGCATTCAAAAATACACAATATTTTAAAGCAGTAACGAAACGAAATGGCACGGCGCGCTTTGTACTCGATTACTGGCTCATGCCATATATCAGGTTATATGTAACTGTGTGTGTGTGTGTGTGTGTGTGTGTGTGTGTGTGTGTGTGTGTGTGTGTGTGTGTAGAAAGTGGTATTTACAACAGAGACTGGTGTCTTCATTTCCCAATGTCCATCCCTCTTTATTTCTTCCTTATTTCGCCCCCTTGTTATGTGTGTGTGTGTGTGTGTGTGTGTGTGTGTGTGTGTGTGTGTGTGCGTGTGTGTGTGTTTTAGTGTTCTTGGGGAGTTTTGTCCCACAGCTATAAATATTAGAATGGTAAAGTAGCTGAAACAAATAAATAAACAAATAAATAAATAGGTTGAGAAATAAATAAGTTAATAAATAATTAGACTTCTACACCTCATCATCATCTTTATCATTAGCAACATCCGTACCCGCCTGGCTAGTCACAATGTTATTGGTAGCATTATTGTGGTTGTTATTGTTTATTACCCTGTTAACATTTGATAAGAGAGAGAGAGAGAAAGAGGAGAGGAAAGAGTGAAAGTGAAAAAAAAAATCACTTTATCCGTCATCTTTCTTTTCTCCGTCTCTCTCACTAACTTGTTTTGTCGCTCACACACTTCCAGATGGCCTCGTTGAGAGCATGAGCTTGGCTTCCTTTAGTGCAGGAACACAGCGTTGTTTACAGGCTCCAGGCTGATGCAGTTAACCCCACCACACCAGCCCCACCCCTGTTCAGCCCTTTTGGTTGAAGCCATTGCTCCAACCCTTAGTGTTTGTTCTGTCCATCGCTTCCTGTTGTGCCTCTAAACATCTGACTCGATGCTGGAGAGTTTTTCGTACACATGGCCGTTGGTGCCATTAAAAGGTCGTGGCGGTCCAAGAGCCGAGTGCTGATTGGTGAATCGGGATGAGGGAAGGAAAGATGAAATCCCAGAGGGAGTTCCCAGATTTCTCGGATCAGAGCGCTGCTGCTTTTTCGTATAGTAGGTTTTAGCGCCGTGCAGCAGGCACTGATCGTCTCCGAATGTTGGCACAAACGGATTGTGATCGGTGTGATCGGGGTAGAGTGATTTTGATAGGAAGTAAGGGTCTCTTTCCCCCCGGAATGCACTCAGGGATTGGTGGGTGGGGCTATAAAACTGCTGGCTGTCAAATAAATGTGAGAATGAGCCCTCCATACAGCGATCCTTCTCCTTCAAACTCACACTGCGAGGAGGCAGAAAAGCCCCACCTGCATCATCCACAGCCCCTCCCCCTGCCCGCATACTTAGCCCCTCATCATCCCTGTGCAGATCCATGAAAGCATCATAGGAGTGCTGTCTCCGTAAAGGTCTCGCGCTAAATGCTCTTCGCCGCTGTGATGGTGTTTGACCCCGCCCACTTATC
Organism: Clarias fuscus; assembly: GCA_030347435.1. NCBI lineage: Eukaryota > Metazoa > Chordata > Actinopteri > Siluriformes > Clariidae > Clarias > Clarias fuscus. The sequence continues at coordinate 1,013,908 of CM059217.1, read as the reverse complement.
TGCCCCATAACATGATTGCTGTCCTCACTGATGTTGTACAAGTTGCTTGTACGCTTACAAGCCTCGCAACGCATACATGTGGCCGAAGTGGGACGACTGGTCCCGCCCCCAACTCCTGATGCCACACAACTAGTGCTTCCACCAACTCCATAAATCCCACCTCCTGTGTGCTGCGGCATTCGTTTACTTCCTGCACTGCTAGCACGACAAGTTCGACACTCCCATTCCGCTCCTCCCACTTTAGACTCCACTTTTGATGGTTTGCTTTTCAGGAAGTCATCTACAGGCACCAGGCTAGTGCAGTTGGCCCCAGCTCCAGCCCCACCCCCACTTGGCCCATCTGTCAAATCCACATGCTCCCATTGGGGCACGCCCTCTTTGGGACGGAACTGGTCCAGATAAAAGTCTCGGAGGCTTTCTTTGTCCTGATACAGGAAGGACAAAGATCCGCCTCCTCCTCTCATTTTGTGTTCTGACAGAGGCGGAGACACAGAGCGGTGTCCATGGTGGCGGTGATGTCCGTGGTGTGGCCTCCGTCGGTTACTAAGGTGTGCATGGTCCAGTTCTCTACGCGATTTAGCCGAAGCGGGCCGCTTTTTCAAACTGTCACGATGCTGCTTTCGTTTTCTGCTGTCACTTTCCAAGTTACCGTAGGTTATGGTGTGAGTGGAAATGTCAGACATGTTGTCTCCATCACCATAGGGATCATAGGCGGGGATGTACCCTGAAGTGCCACCTTTAAAGGAGAACTTCCTGTATGGTTCTGGCAGTCCGAGTGGTGCATGTCCCTGCAGAAGGTCAAAGTTGCTCATGTTCCTATGTGTGAGGGCGGAGCAGTCAAAAATGGCACCATCCAATGAGCTGCCAGAACCCAGGCTGGGGGCAGGGCCAGGGACAGAGCCTGAGCGTCGGTGCAGATATAGGTCACTTTCGTTGCGGTGCAGGTTTCCGAAGGTGCGCTCGACCTGGTCAATGTAGTCACTGAAAGCATTATTGTCATTATTCTCAGAGAGGTACGGCACCCGGCACTCTGAGTGCCGTCTCTGATCGCTGATGTCATAGACAGACGAGTCGCGGCGCAGGTAGTCGAGCGCACTGTGGGGGGAACCGTTCACCCCGGACAAGGATGCCATGTTTTTAGCTGTGCGAAGAAGACGCAGGATGTTGGAGTGTGTGTTGTTTATTGTGGTTGATGGAGAATTCAGCCCTGAACTCTTGTTTTCAATCTCGACACCGTGGATGCAGCTGTACACTTCCTGCAAAAAACAGAGAGAGTGAGAGAGAGAGTGAGAGAGAGAGAGAGAGAGAGAGAGAGAGAGAGTTATAAATACATAAAAACAAACGGAAAGAAATTAAGAGTAGGACGGAACCAAAATGGGTGAACGTCTGGTAAATAAACAACCGAGATGAGTCCGAGATGAGTTCTACTATTTGAGAAAGAGCCAAAATGGTTGATGCTTCAGTAAGACAGTGAACTAGTGATGAACCAGCTTTCAAGGGTTTGGGATGGAGCCAAAATGGCCACAGTAAGCTTGAGATGTGCTCTAGTGTTTGGGAAAGAGCTGGAGCTTTGCACAGGAATGGAGAGAGTATAGAGTGATAACGGTGTCATAAATGTGAGACTGTAAGTGTGATTTTCTAAAAAAAAAAAAAAAAAAAACACAGAAGAAACATGGTAGCATCCATTATAAATAAACAGAAGGCATGCTAACAGAAACCATACGTGACACACAAGTGTTCATCATTGCATGGGCACACGCATGTGTTTGTAGACACTGTATGCTCATTGCCACTAGTCATTAGGTACACCTGTTCAACTGCATGTTAACATATAGCAGGAACCTTATGCATTTAAGCATGTAGACATAGTCAAGATGATGAGTATCAAAATGGGGAAGACAGGTGAATGTGGCACGGACGTTTATTCCAGATGGTCCGGTCTGAGTTTTTCCCAAACTGCTGATCTACTGATATTTTCACACACAACCATGTCTATGGTTTTCAGAGAATAAGAGGGCTGAATAAGAGAAAATACCCAGTGAGGGCAGTTGTCTGGGTGAAAATGACTTGTTGATGCCAGAGGTCAGAGGAGAATGGCCAGATTGTTTTGAGCTGATAGAAAGGCAACAGGAACTCAAATAACATCTCATTACACCCGAGGTACAGTATGCTGAAGTGCATCTCTGAACACACAACACATGGGACCTTGAAGTAGTTCTGTAGTTCCACCAAGTTCTGCTCCTGTCAACTAAGAACATGAAACTGAGACTATAGTTCACATGGCCTCAACAGAAGATTGGAAAAATGTCACCTGGTCTGATGAGTCTTAATTTCTGCTTGATGGCCGGATCAGGATTTGGTGTAAACAACATGAAAGCATGGATCCATCCTGCGTTACATCAGCGGCTCAGGCTGGTGGTGGTGCTGTAATGGTGTGGGGGGGAGGTACACTTTGGGCCCTTAGTAACAGATGAGCACGGTTTAAATGCCACAGGCTATCTGAGTATTGGTGCTGACTGTGTAATGTTCCATGTCACAAAGCTAAAATCATTTCACACTGGTTTCTTGAACATGACAGTGAGGTCACTGTACAAAATTGTCACCAGATATCAAATAAGGCACCTATGGGATTTGTTGGAATGGGAAATCCACGTCATACTTTACATGTGCAGCCGACAAATTTGCATCAAGCTTTCATGTCAACATGGAGCCAAATTTCTAAAGAAAGTTTCCAGCACCTTGTTGAATCTCTGCCATGAATAATTAAGGCAGTTCTGAAGGCAAAACCCAGTACTAGCAAGGCGTACTTAATGAAGTGGCCAGTGAATGTATACGTACACGCGCATAAGAGAGTAATGGATCTGCAGTTGGCAATTACTTAATTGCCTTATTGATTGATTGCAATTGCTTTCCAACCAAGTCATTAATGTATGTTAGCATGTCACACTGAGACAGTTTCACAATAAGGTACTAACACTTGATACATTATGTTTTAAAAGCTAAAACACCACTGTGATGTAATAAATAGTCTTAGTTTTTGTTGATTGTGCCTGTTTGTCTGTGTGTGTGTGTGTGTGTGTGTGTGTGTGTGTGTGTGTGTGTGTGTGTTACTGAGTGAAGCTAATTTTATTTGAGCTTCCTACTTGTAATGTGAGAAGGACATGTAGACGCTAATGGATTTGCCTCCAGGGTCAGAAAATCACACACACACACACACACACACACACACACACACACACACACACACACACACACACACACACACACACACACACACACAATAACCCTATTACTGATGTGTTTTGACCACATTACTATAGGCAACATTTCATTGCAAGGCACTAAACACACTTCCTCAGAGGAGGGGGCTCTTTATATTAATCTCAAGAAACACACACACACACACACACACACACACACACACACACACACACGCACACACGCACACACGCACACACACACACACAGCATAAACTTCAGTTGAATTATCACAAGTAAAATATAAAATTTGAACAAAAGCTAAATTGCTAATCTAATTTAAACTTGACTTTTTTACTTAAAGAGAATTTCCACATAAAAAAAGAAAAAATTTTACATTTAATTTTAAACTTTAACTTTAAATTCTTAACATTTAAATCTTTCCAATTTCCCAATGTGAAAAGTGAATTAAACTTAAACTATGAACTTACAGGGTTTTTTTTTTTTTTTTTTTTTTTTTTACATTATCACCTTAAATGTTGAAGTCAAATTTAAATGTAATTTAAGTTCAAGTTCATTTTTAAGATAACTTTTGACCTGAAGGTGGATTTTTAAGTGAAGCAAATTTTAAATGAAACTTTGAACTCTGAGGTAAAAGTTTAGAACATTGAGGTCTGGAAAACTAAAAGTCTCAATGAAATCACAGTGAAATCAACTAACTTCTTGAGTCTCCTGCAGACTTCAACATTTATAAAGATACATTGTTTACACTCGTGTACAAGAGGAAGCTGTTCAGAAGCTAGTCGTTTAGCATTAAAGGTGTGTGTGTGTGTGTGTGTGTGTGTGTGTGTGTGTGTGTGTGTGTGTGTGTGTGTGTGTGTGTGTTTATATTTCCTCACCCTGCTGATGGAGAAGGTGAAGCCAGGTTTTCCAGAACACACCCCCATGCAGCAGAAGCGGAGGTGCGAGTAGAAGAGGTGCTCCGCGACGAAGGTGATGAGTGAGAGCGCCATGGCCGCGCCCAGCATGTAGAACACTCCCGCCATGTTATCCACGTCCAGCTGACTGCTCATCACCTCGTTCTTCTCGTGGTGACAGATCCCTGTGAGCCAGAGCGCCTCCAGCTCCTCTATCTCTCCTACACACACACACACACACACACACACACACACAATGGGGTAAGTCTATGTTGATTTATTGCTCTCTGAGGTTTAGTAGCGCGAGTGTGTGTGTGTTCACCATCTCCAAACAGCTGCAGGATAGCCAGGTCCACATGTCTCTTCCAGCCCGAGTCTTTCTGGATGGCGATGCCGTACCCGGTCGTAGCAAACACTTTCCCTGAGCCGATGGTCACCAGCTTGCAGCCTTCATCACGACCCGCCATGTAGTTCAGCACAGCAGCGTCGTAGATAAATGCATCCAGCTTCCTAAAACACACCACACAAACGCTTTACTGATCCAAGGGCTGGGATTTATCTAGATCTTCGTAAAGTAAATGTTGATCGCTCATCTCCACTCTCACTCTCTCTAAATAAAAATGCATTAAGGGCTGTCAGTGCTACGTCCAATGTTAACAATACAGAATCCAAAGTCACATTTTAACTTTATCTCTTTATAATTGTATTATATTGCGTCATTTCCTGGCAGTGATAGATACTCTGCAAAAAAAAAGTTCTATTTTAGAGATGTAAGAATATTGTCAATCTAGTGAAATTTAACTATATTTTCTTAAGATAAATATATATATATTTTTTAAACCAAAAATAAGGTTATAAAGTCTATTTTTAGATAAATTACTACTGAAAGAAATTTAATGTTTACATTTTTTTTTTTTTATTGTCTAAAAACAAAAGCTCAATATTTTTTCGGATTTGTTTGTTTAATCTTGTATGAAGACATTTTATATGAATTTGGTTAGAATCCAAATATTTTCCCCTTTTTTTGCAGTGTACTGTTGATAAATCACTAACCTAATGAGCTGATCCATTTTTACCTCGGTTACCTAGCAACAGTATTTTCATGACTTTACCCATTTAAATAACCTTAATGTGTCCTTCATTTTTTTTTTTTTATTAATTAAAAAAATTAACCAGATTTATTTAGCCAGTATAAACATAACACTGTGAATATGTACTTCACATTATCTGCAGTCTCCACTTGTTTTTCAAGAGCTGCTCGTACTGAGGTAGCGTCTTTTATTAGTTAGCAATAGACATCTCTACAGTGTCTTTAGTAAACTAATTATTATCTCCTGCATCAGTAAGCTATAGCAGTATATAATGGAAACACACATTAAGTTTAGCACATGTAGTGCAGATTTACATTTACATCTTCTGTACAAACATCAAACATAACTCTTGAGCTATAGCCAGAAGTTACTTCAGTTAACCATAGTTTGAAAAATAATTAGGAGCATCAATGATAAACTTTTTTGACTTTGACATTAATCTCATTATTTTTGTACAATGTCAGCCCAAGCAAGTGGCAGCGCTGTCTCAGACCCATGATTAAAGGACGACTCAGCAATGCTAAACCAGATCTCGTCATTGTAAGTTCATACACAACCCATGGCTCTGGAAACCACCGTGGAGCTTCTGAAGGAATGCTGATGGAACGATATGTGTTTGCTTAGCTGATGTCTTTAACCATTGATGAGCCATCTCCAGAATTCCTGACTCCTCACCCAATTACAGTTAGTCCAGGTTTGATTCCCGCCTCGGGGTCTGTGTGTGTGCATGGAGTTTGCATGTTCTCCCCGTGCTTGTGGGTTTCCTACGGGTATTCCAGTTTCCTCCCACAGTCCAAAGACATACAGATTAGGATAACAAATTGCTTGTAAAGTGTCAATGTGCATGTAAATGTTGACTGGAGGTCCTGCCATGGTAGTGAAAGTGGGAATTAATACTCTGATCATGACTGGACGCCACATCCCATAGTTGGACTACAGAGGTTCCTAGATGGATGGATGGATGGATGGATGGATGGATGTTAAGCTTATTTTTGATATTAATGCTATTGCATTAGTAATAAAGTAATAAAGTGCATCTTACTGCTCTATGTATAGATTTATGTAAGACATAATATTCTGGTTCTGACCCAGCTTTCAGACTCTGCAGAGCTTCGTCCACATTGCGCTGGTGGAATTTCACCATATATGAGTGCATCTCCTTATAGTTATTACGGATATTGCGCTCTGTACTGCCGTTTGGCACGGTCCCAAACCGAAACGGAGGAGAGAAGTCATTAGGTCTCTGGAACTGAAAAAAAGAAAAAGAGAACCAGGAGAAAAAAGTAAGAGACAGAGATATTAAAATAATACTAAACTTTTTTTTTTTTTTATTGACTGAATGCTATAGGGACACGACACCGAAACTTTAGCAGCCTGCTTTATTAGAGTTCTCATAGCTCTTCTTATGACTATGTACCTTTTTGTCACTGAGTCCCGAGACCTGGTCGACATACTCCTCCTGGATCATGAAAGCAGCGAGGTTGGCCGTGTAGCTGGCCAGGAAGATCACAGCGAAGAAAGCCCACACTGATACCATGATCTTACTGGTCGTTCCTCTGGGGTTCTGCACAGGAACTGAGTTGTTAAACACTAAACCCCACAGCAGCCAGATCGCCTTACCAATGGTGAATGAAGGACCACCAGGTTCTGAGATAAGAAAAAAAAAGAGACACATTATATTTCAATTTTAATGGAAGACTAATAATTAACTAGATTAAACAGAAAGAGATACAGAGAGAGAGAGAGAGAGAGAGAGAGAGAGAGAGAATCATCTCTTTCTGCCTCTCAGTTTAGTTAATTAAATCCAAGATAGCTGTATTGGCATGAGTGCTATTTTAATTCTCTAATCAGACAAAGAGCCCAAGACCCAGACAGACCCAGAGTCTGATTTTTATAAATAGAGCGCTCACCTCTTCCGTCGGCGAGGCAGCAGTTGTAGCCCACAGGACTGAAATACTCAAACACAAACACAGCGATGGCAGAAACCAGCAGGAGCATGACGAACATCATCACCCACACGTCTGCACTGAAGGGCTCTAAACACACACACACACACACACACACATACACCAACATCAGCACTTCCAAGCACCATGGAATATTTTGGGGTACATTATTCAACACAGGTTAGCTTGGAGTTCTGCAGTTATAAAGGCTACAGTCGTGTATTATACAACATGTTTGAGTAGCTTTTCACCCAGGAACGCCGACGGTGACACAGTGCCGTTGCTACGGGAGACCATGACACTGATTCCAGTCTCAATAAACGGCACAGAGAAGTCGATGACCTCTGACCTTTCCTCGTTTATGGTGAGAGAACCGACAGCCATGTGGGCGCTTTTCACCACCACCTAGAGCAGAAGTTAAACAGACGTTATTTATCCCTCGCTATAAAGTTTATTTATAATAACTGCTGACACACACTGAGTCAAGGACGCTAAGCAAGAGAAGCCACCTGAGAAACTGCTCAAGAATCAGGCTGAAGAAATGAAGCCCTATCACACCTAAACTTAAAGCCTTCATTAAATCTGAACCCTGATGTAAACCCTCGACCCTGAACTCGTCATATCCTAACACTCCATCTCCACTAACATTAACCCCAAACCTGCTCAGTTTAAACATGATGTGTTTTTCAACCCTTTCCACATAATTCTACATCCTAGACCTAAACCTTAACTCTGACTCTCAGCCAGTCCCCCTAATCCCTAATCTGTAGCAGAAACTCCACTCGCTTTAACAGTTTAAAACTACTCATAACTCACAGACAAAGCCTGGACACGACCCGTATATGTAAGTGTCATCACCCTTTACCCTACGCCCTAAACACTAACGCCATCTCATTACTGAGACACGACCATGAGAGAAAGAACAAAACGAGGAAGAGTGAAAGTGGGTTATCACACTAGGTCAGACTGGAAATAGACATTCTACTTACCCTCCCTTTTTATCCATCTCTCTCTCACTCTCTCTCTATGTCTCTATGTCTGTCTGTTTCTCACAGTTTAGCCCTACATATGTTAAAGCAAGACAAAACATAACCTATGTGAAGGGTGTGTGTATGTGTTGTGTGTGAGAGAGATATGCGTCTTCATTCATCTGTCGTCTCTCTCTCTCTCTCTCTCTCTTTCTCTCTCTCTCTCTCTCTGTTATGAAACTGACCTGTGTGGGTGGTACTGAGAAGGAGTTTTGCAGGACCTGTGTGAGTGTGAATGTGTGTGTGTGTGTGTGTGTGTGTGTGTGTGGTTTGCTGCAGATGAATGTAGCATGGCTGTTGCTTATCAATGCAAGTTAAAACAAACCAGAAATAAATGTACTCTTAGGAACAAAAATAACTTAAACTTCCCCTATACGAAGCTTGGTTGTATACACTCTCACTTATCACTAATTCTATACTCATAGAATAAACCCAAACTCTGAAACGGACCTGTAGGTAAAATCAGTAAATCATCATCTTAACATGTGACAGCTTGTCATAATCCTCCTCCCTAATGTTAAAACCAAAATAATAAAATCTATCCTTAAATCATGAAGCACTTCATTTGCTGTGTAGGTAACAAGACATCAAAGAGACAGTAATAACAGTGATGCACATTTAAAAATAAAGTCAACTAAACGTGTATTTTTTTTTTTTTTTTTACCCCTCCATCTCCTAGTCCACTCTAACAGTGTTTTAGCTCGGTGATATTCTTAGACTCTGGCCTATTTGTACTAGCGAGAGGATAATTTCTCCATGGAGACCAAAAAGCACTACTGTAAATCACTAAGGGCGTCGATCAGTGCCATGGACACAAGCAGAAATATGTTCTGAATAATCTTTCATGAAACATTTCAAATCATGTGCATCTACAAAAAGAAAACAGATAAATAATAAAACTGGCCTCTTTAACTGATTAGTAATGAGTGATGATCACTAATTGATGGATCAGTAAGTGAGTGATAATCAGTGATTGAAGGATCAGTTAAGTATCATTAGCAAGTGATGATCAGCGAGGGATCAATAGTGAGTGATGATCAGTAATTGATAGATCAGAAAGTGATGGATCAATAAGTAGTGATGATCAGTGATTAATGGATCAGAGAGTGATAAACCAAAAAGGAGATTTATGGATGTAGTGAGAGAGGACAAGTTGCTGTGAGAGATGAGGATGCAGAGGATAGGGTTAGATGGAGGCAGATGATTTGCTGTGGCGACCCCTGAAAGGAAACAGCTGTAAGACAAAGAAGAAGAAGAAGAAGAGAGTGATAACCAGCGAGTGAGTGATGATCAGCGAGTGAGTAATGATCAGCGAGTGATGATCAGCGAATGAGTGATGATCAGTGAGTGAGTGATGATCAGTGAGTAATGATCATTGAGTGATGATCAGTGAGTGATGATCAGTGAGTGAGTGATGATCAGTGAGTGAGTGATGATCAGTGAGTGATGATCAGTGAGTATTGATCAGTGAGTAATGATCAGTGAGTGATGATCAGTGAGTGAGTGATGATCAGTGAGTGATGATCAGTGAGTGAGTGATGATCAGTGAGTGATGATCAATGAGTAATGATCAGTGAGTGATGATCAGTGAGTGAGTGATGATCAGTGAGTGATGATCAATGAGTGATGATCAATGAGTGATGATCAGTGAGTGATGATCAGTGAGTGAGTGATGATCAGTGAGTGAGTGATGATCAGTGAGTGATGATCAATGAGTGATGATCAATGAGTGATGATCAGTGAGTGATGATCAGTGAGTGAGTGATGATCAGTGAGTGAGTGAAGATGAGTGAGTGAGTAATGATCAGCGAGTGATGATCAATGAGTGATGATCAATGAGTGATGATCAGTGAGTGATGTTCAGTGAGTGATGTTCAGTGAGGGAGTGATGAACAGCGAGTGATGATCAGTGAGTGAGTTATGGTCAGTGAGTCAGTGAAGATCAGTGAGTGATGATCAGCGAGTGATGATCAATGATTGATGATCAGTCAGTGATGATCAGTGAGTGAGTAATGATCATTGAGTAATGATCAGTGAGTGATGATCAGTGAGTGATGTTCAGTGAGTGAGTGGTGAACAGCGAGTGATGACCAGCGAATGAGTGATGGATCAGTGAGTAAGTGAAGATGAGTGAGTGAGTAATGATCAGTGAGTGATGATCAGCGAGTGAGTGATGATCAGTGAGTGAGTGATGATCAGTGAGTTATTGATCAGTGAGTTATTGATCAGTGAGTAATGATCGGTGAGTGAGTGATGATCAGTGAGTGAGTGATGATCAGTGAGTTATTGATCAGTGAGTTATTGATCAGTGAGTAATGATCAGTGTGTGAGTGATGATCAGTGTGTGAGTGATGATCAGTGAGTGATGATCAGTGAATGAGTGATGATCAGTGAGTGAGTGATGATCAGTGAGTGATGATCAGTGAGTTATTGATCAGTGAGTAATGATCAGTGAGTGAGTTATTGATCAGCGAGTGATGATCAGTGAGTGAGTGATGATCAATGAGTGATGATCAATGAATGATGATCAGTGAGTGAGTGATGATCAGCGAGTAATGATCAGTGAGTGAGTGATGATCAGTGAGTGAGTGAAGATGAGTGAGTGAGTAATGATCAGTGAGTGATGATCAATGAATGATGATCAGTCAGTGAGTAATGATCAGTGAGTGATGATCAGTGAGTGATGTTCAGTGAGTGATGATCAGTGAGTTATTGATCAGTGAGTTATTGATCAGTGAGTAATGATCAGTGAGTGAGTTATTGATCAGCGAGTGATGATCAGTGAGTGAGTGATGATCAATGAGTGATGATCAATGAATGATGATCAGTGAGTGAGTGATGATCAGCGAGTAATGATCAGTGAGTGAGTGATGATCAGTGAGTGAGTGAAGATGAGTGAGTGAGTAATGATCAGTGAGTGATGATCAATGAATGATGATCAGTCAGTGAGTAATGATCAGTGAGTGATGATCAGTGAGTGATGTTCAGTGAGTGAGTGGTGAACAGCGAGTGATGACCAGCGAATGAGTGATGGATCAGTGAGTAAGTGAAGATGAGTGAGTGAGTAATGATCAGTGAGTGATGATCAGCGAGTGAGTGATGATCAGCGAGTGAGTGATGATCAGTGAGTTATTGATCAGTGAGTTATTGATCAGTGAGTAATGATCGGTGAGTGAGTGATGATCAGTGAGTGAGTGATGATCAGTGAGTTATTGATCAGTGAGTTATTGATCAGTGAGTAATGATCAGTGTGTGAGTGATGATCAGTGTGTGAGTGATGATCAGTGAGTGATGATCAGTGAATGAGTGATGATCAGTGAGTGAGTGATGATCAGTGAGTGATGATCAGTGAATGAGTGATGATCAGTGAGTGAGTGATGATCAGTGAGTGATGATCAGTGAGTTATTGATCAGTGAGTGAGTTATTGATCAGCGAGTGATGATCAGTGAGTGAGTGATGATCAATGAGTGATGATCAATGAATGACGATCAGTGAGTGAGTGATGATCAGCGAGTGATGATCAGTGAGTGAGTGATGATCAGTGAGTGAGTGAAGATGAGTGAGTGAGTAATGATCAGTGAGTGATGATCAATGAATGATGATCAGTCAGTGAGTAATGATCAGTGAGTGATGATCAGCGAGTGATGATCAATGAGTGATGATCAGTGAGTGATGTTCATTGAGTGAGTGATGAACAGCGAGTGATGATCAGTGAGTTATTGATCAGTGAGTAATGATCAGTGAGTGATTGATGATCAGTGAATGAGTGATGATCAGTGAGTGATGATCAGTGAGTTATTGATCAGTGAGTGATGATCAGTGAGTGAGTTATTGATCAGCGAGTGATAAGCAGTGAGTGAGTGATGATCAATGAGTGATGATCAATGAATGATGATCAGTGAGTGAGTGATGATCAGCGAGTGATGATCAGCGAGTGATGATCAGTGAGTGAGTGATGATCAGTGAGTGAGTGAAGATGAGTGAGTGAGTGATGATCAATGAATGATGATCAATGAGTGATGATCAGTCAGTGATGATCAGTGAGTGAGTAATGATCAGCGAGTGATGATCAATGATTGATGATCAGTGAGTGATGATCAGTGAGTGATGATCAGATGATCATCACTCGCTGATCAGTGAGTGATGTTCAGTGAGTGAGTGATGAACAGTGATGAGTGATGAACAGTGAGTAAGTGAAGATGAGTGAGTGAGTAATGATCAGTGAGTGATGATCAGCGAGTGATGATTAGCGATTGATGATCAGTGAATGATGGTCAGCGAGTGATGGTCAGCGAGTAAGTGATGATCAGTGAGTGAGTAATGATCAGCGAGTGAGTGATGATCAGTGAGTTATTGATCAGTGAGTTATTGATCAGTGAGTGATGATCAGTGAGTGAGTGATGATCAGTGAGTGAGTGATGATCAGTGAGTGAGTTATTGATCAGCGAGTGATGATCCATGAGTGAGTAATGATCAATGAGTAATGATCAGTGAGTGGTGGATCAGTGAGTGAGTGATGGATCAGTGAGTGAGTGATGGATCAGTGAGTGAGTGATGATCAGCGAGTGATGATCAGCGAGTGAGTGATGATCAGTGAGTGAGTGATGATCAGTGAGTGATGGATCAGTGAGTGAGTGATGGATCAGTGAGTGAGTGATGATCAGCGAGTGAGTGATGATCAGCGAGTGATGATCAGTGAGTGAGTGATGATCAGTGAGTGAGTGAAGATGAGTGAGTGAGTGATGATCAATGAATGATGATCAATGAGTGATGATCAGTCAGTGATGATCAGTGAGTGAGTAATGATCAGCGAGTGATGATCAATGATTGATGATCAGTGAGTGATGATCAGTGAGTGAGTAATGATCATTGAGTAATGATCAGTGAGTGATGTTCAGTGAGTGAGTGATGAACAGTGATGAGTGATGAACAGTGAGTAAGTGAAGATGAGTGAGTGAGTAATGATCAGTGAGTGATGATCAGCGAGTGATGATTAGCGATTGATGATCAGTGAATGATGGTCAGCGAGTGATGGTCAGCGAGTAAGTGATGATCAGTGAGTGAGTGATGATCAGTGAGT